>PVJI01015634.1:0-38218 GCA_004026765.1 Micronycteris hirsuta
CGGGCCTGTCCTGATGGGGACCCTTTCCTTCCGATGCTCTCTGCTTACCGTGTGAATGTTCAAATTCCCCTGTAATCTTGGGCATCAATCATCATATGTGTTGGAATACTGCTGCGTTTTCGCCCCGTTCCTCAGAAAATCAACCAGTGGGTAGGAGGACGTAAACTCTGTTCCTCCTAACTCGCCGCCATCTTCCTCCCTCTATCTCTTCTCTTTTTTTAATAGTCTCTGAAAATACAATTTTTCTTGAGTTTATTCATGATGTGATTATTAAGTGAAGATCTCTTTGGCAAATTTGGTAAAGAATTAATAGAATTAATAGATAGGCAACATGATATTGACATATGAATCTGCTGTTTATTGGTCTCATGTTTAGACTATGGCTATATTTCCAGGACTCTAAACATTATAATAGTATTCATTTTATCTTCAAAATTTCAGGGTCAGATTAATCTTAGCTATAATTATTTGTTCTATTTGAAAATATTTTCAGATATTTGTGATTTTCAATATGTATAAATTCTGTGGAAACATTAAGCTCCTTAAAGAGTTGACACAGGTGTTGATAGCTTTAAAGTTTTCAAAATAATTTATCCAATATAATTCCATAATGACTAAGGTTATAATTTAAATTTTCTCATATTATCAGATGCACCACAAAAGTTTTTCATGATATTGTCTTCAAATTACATTTAAAAGATACTCTTAAGTTTGTAAATATATACAATTATATGAAATCACTATAACCAGAATTTTGCAATTTAAGGTTTTCACTCTGTGGTTACATTGTGATATATTTACCTAGATTTTCTATGAAGCTTGGAGGATTTTTATAAAATAATATTATAGTAAAATGATATTTATATTGGTAATTGCAATAAAATAGAATTAAAACAGGAAAAGCTCTAAGGACTCATCCTAGACATCATCTAAAACAAGATTCTGTAACATTCTGTAACTGTAGAATGTTGTTTCACCTTTACCCCATGCATATATAATAATATATTATATGTACATACTATTTATTGCCAGCCCTAACTTTTCTCTTTTAGTTTTAATAAAACAATTATAAAATTTTACTTTTTTTCTTTCTGTACTCAACTGGGCCAGTTTGTATATTCCCAGTGGAAAGCACTGTTATAGATACTGAATTTGACAGAAAATTTGAGTGTTATTCTGTTAGCAAATTAATTGCAAAATGCACTGGAAAAATCAAGTTGTCTGACTCTACATCCAAAAATTCCTTGAACACATGGTATTATATTTCTAATAATTAAAACAAGTTTTCGTATCTTGATTATTATTAATCCAATAAATATATGACTCACTTATTAAATACTCATGAAGTTTGAGAAAAATGTGAACTAGTTTTTCTATTTGTAGAAAACAACTTAAGGTCATAGAGCCCTGAGAGTGCCTTGTGTCCTTGATAGTAGGCTAATAAAATCAAATTCAACATAATTGGATATGCTGTGTCACTGGGTTTTAAACTAATAAGGATAGAAAGGAGAAGAGGTAACATAAAGAAATGATTAAAAAAAAAAAAAACACCTCTACAGTTGAAAGGTCCGTGTCAAGCAGCCTTGGCAGGGAACCAAGAAGAAATTTACAAGGGCTATTTGAGTCAGGGCTTTCCTGATTTAGTAGTTCATGCTAATTCATGTATTCATTCGTTCAACAGCTACTTAGTAAATGCCCACTTTGTGATAGGCACCCTGCCCTCCTGCCCTCCACTCCTCACAGAACCTCCTCCCCAGTCCCAGAAGTCCACTGTGTTATGTATTTTTCACCTAGGCAAATTCATTCTGACAATCTTGTTGTATTTTTTCATTCAGATTCAACATGCCTGGGTTTTGTTTTTCTTATATGTAATTGAAATATTTGAAATTAGAGCAAAGCAAAGAAAAAGTCAATGCATTTGAAGTCATTTTTTGGGGGGAGAAAATAGCATCATCAGTAGCAAAATCAGAAAGTTACAAAGAACAAATGTTCCAAAACTCACACACACAAATACTCTAAGTCATAAAGACTGTATTGAGCATTTAAGCCAGTATTTGAGATTTTTGATTATTGATCATGAAATATAATGATTAACTACTGGGAAAAATAATAGTGTCTAAATATCTTGAGACATTTTGGAGCATGTCTGCTGCATGAAACGATTAACAGTTATTTTCTAGCAACACATCATATTCTAAAACTAAAAAAAGTGAAAAGGCAGAATTTATCAAATTCTTGCACTATAAAAGATGCACTGCTTGTTTTTCTTCTAAAACCTTATTTGCTATAAATTAACTGTAACTGTTATCAATGGTAAGTCTAGATTAGACCTGGAAACATACAGAATTACAAATGCAGGAACAAAACACTGGCATTATTGAACATTTGCAATGTGCTAGGGACTAATCTTTGCATTTTTAGACAAACTACTTTAATTGCTCTCTACCAAACCACACTAATTCCAATATTAACCCATTCTACATATGAGAAACCGAGACTTTAGAGATCTAATGATGGCATCCAGTTAGTGAATTATAGATTAAAACAAACAAACTTAGGTGTAATCATATGGTATTTGTTTTTCTCTGACTGGCTTGTTTCACTTAACACATAATACTCTCCAGGTCCATCCATGTTGTTGCAAAAAGTAAGATTTTTTTAAGGTGGAGTAGTATTCCATCATATAAATGTACCACAGTTTTTTATCCACTCATCTACTGATAGTCACTTGGGCTGTTTCCAGAGCTTGGCTATTGTAAGCAACACTGCAATGAACATAGGGGTGCATATGTTCTTTTAAATCCATGCTTTGGATTTCTTTGGATATATTTCCAGAAGTGGAATCACTGAGTCATAAAGTAGCTCTGTTTTTAATATATTTTTACATTTTAAAATTATTTTTATTATTATTCTATTACAGTTGTCCCAATTTTTCCCCTTTGCCTTCCTCCTCCCACTGACCACCCCCAGCAGTAAATACCCACTGTCGTCCGTGTCCATGGCCTGGGAGGTGTGCTTAATAGGGTTCCTAGTCCCTAAGTGACTGATTTTCAGAACGGAATGATTTTCTTGTTAGCCAGCTTGCAGGTGGTTGTCCATGAAATGAATGAATTTTAAACTGAGTCTGATGGCTACTTGTTGCTATAGCTACCAAACACCACTTCTCCTGTGGAGTGTAGATATTTTTCATCTCAATTTCAGTTAAAACTGTGAACTATAGTCCAATCAGGTTAATATTTTTGGTTCGTTTTCATAAAAAATAGAATCCTGCTTTCTTTTGTACTAAATATAATATACACCATCCATTATTATTTTGTTGGTAGCCAAAATCTCAAAGTCAGCTTTAGCTGTATGCTGTCTTTGATACATCTTTTCTTCTCTTACCATTTGACTAAAAAAATTATTCTGTTAAACCACTTGTAATACATCACTATAGGATAGTAATATTTAATAGTAATATTTAAATGATAACTCACTGATAAAACTGTCTTATTATTACTTACATCCAAAGGAAGTTATTTTAATAGCATTAAAAATGAGTAAAATACCGAATAAATTAAATAGAGTAATATGCAAATAATAAAAACTGAAATCTTTTTTAATCAAGAAACTCTTGCAGAAGTTTATAAACTGATCTCTTTTTTCTTTTTCTTCAGTGGAATTCAGTTATTTTATTATCGTTTTTACAATCTTTCATGCATATACATTTTCACTTATCTCTAACAGTAGTATTGCCATGAAAAGCGAGTGTGAATATGAATATTCATATACACGCATTTTATAGTTTGGGATGACTATCAGTATTTAAATCTTAGTTCCAATTCTTCCTTTGTGAATGACCTTGCATTACCTTGCTTGACCACTCCAGTCCTCAAATCCCTGCTCCATGACATGTAGAGAAATCTCAGAATCTATTTCATGGGGTAGAAATCAGTAAGGTGCTACTTATAAAATTCTTAGCATTGTGAGTGGTTAAAAAATATATCCTTCTGTAAGTGTTAGTTGCAAACATTACCATTATATTGTTATTTTGTTACTACTATTCAGCTTTTATACAAATTAAGTTGATAGGTACATATTGTTTAAGTTAAAACAAATTAGCATGTATTTGTTAAACAGATACTCTATGTGTACATAGCACTAAATTAAATGCAAACAGCATAATTAAAATTACTATTATGTTTTGCTTGTCATTAAGAAACCGATACATGTTGTGTAAGACAGGAATTACGCTTTCCATGTGCGCATGAGACGGAGAGCCTCTGTGTGTCACATCCTTTGCTTCGCGGACACCAGCTCACGTTCATTTGACACGGATGCCTCTGTGTGATCTACCACCATGCAAATAAGGATTATTTCCCCTGAACCCTAGTTTCCCAATATTTTTTTAGTCTCTAGTATGTATTATTTAAAATAGAATATACATAGATATATAGAAGCATATAACTAAATATAACTCCCCCAACCACATCCCCCAACATCATTTTTGAGACTCCAATTGGATCCGCATATATATATAGATGTGTGTGTGTGTGTGTGTGTGTGTGTATACACACATATATTTTTTATAATGTTTTGGGGATACGGCATGTATATGGCAAAATATATTTTCATTTGAGGGAAATGCATGGCTTTCCATGGATTTGGATAATACTTTATGACATTTGATGGTTTTAAATTGTTTCTTCTAGGCTTTTGCCTCTCTAACTTTATTTTCAAATTTTACAGTTCATGTGTTTTATTTATATTATAATTAGAGTGAATTTGCCTTTTCCTTTTCAAGTAGTAATATTAATACTAATAATAAAGAAACAGCTTATATAAGATATATTGCTAAACTTTGGTTGGAGAAAAGCAAGACTGAGATTGTAATAAATGAGCTAACTTTACAGAAATATTAGTTTGTCCAAATAATATCCCCAGTTTTATAGTCACAATGCAGGATCATGTTTAACTCATTCAACTAAACCAATTATTCAGCCATGTTAAATAGAGTGAATTGTTATTTTTGCATATGATTTTCTTCTCCTACCAGATTTTAAAATGTGACACTCTTTAAAGACAAGGAAATAAAGCAAATTGCTTCTGAAATGTTTTGTACTTTATATATTCCATAATGATGCCATCTACTAATTATTTTTACTCACAATTTTCTGAGATTACCTAAAATTAATTAAGTAAATGTAAAATAGCTGCTAGTATGTGCAACTCTTATGATTAAAGTATATTCCACATTAGTATTTTCTCTGATTTTATAATTTACGGCATCTATTGCAGGAAAATTCTGAAGAAAATATAGTCTTTCCACACAGCAATAAGCTACCCTTTTAAATAAAAGTAAGACTGCAGTCTCCAGCTTTGTATTTCCAGTGATGTATTTTACTACAAAACTAAATGTTATATCAACAAAAAAGCAGTAATTTAATTTAATAAATATATTTGCATTTACCAGGAAGTCAGTTGCCTCAATTATGAGATATAAATTCAGGCAATAAATCAAATATCTCTAGAATAATAGTTACATGCTATCAATTTTAGATGTGATTATAATAAAAGGAATGTCATAGAAAATTTTATTTTAAAAATTTGGCATTAAAAACAAACTTTGGCGAAAAGACCATAGGGTGGACATTTTATAAATAAACTCCATATAACTTTTAGAAATGAAATAGAGGAGCGAAGATTGCATCGGTCATTTCATAGAAGATCGT
Source organism: Micronycteris hirsuta (assembly GCA_004026765.1). NCBI lineage: Eukaryota > Metazoa > Chordata > Mammalia > Chiroptera > Phyllostomidae > Micronycteris > Micronycteris hirsuta. The sequence goes on from PVJI01015634.1 coordinate 5,712, forward strand.
TCACTTTATAACAATCTGTTACTCCGCTGAGGTTTCTGTTTACCCTCCCTCTCAAGTCCCTTGAGAATTTTGCCATCTGTTTTTAAAAGAGCAATATACCTGTCTAGCCTCTGGCTATCTAGCTTGTGACTCTAGCAATCTGATGAAAACATAAAATAACTTGACAGAAATATCAGTTCTTTCTCTTCTGCAGACCCTTCCCCACATACAGCCTTGTTTAAAAATTAAATTTATCGCGGTGATATTGGTTAATTATATTGTATGTTTCAAGTGTAAAATTCTATAATAGATTACCTGTATATTGCATTGTGTGCTCTTTTAACTCCCCGCATGTGAAAACAGTAAGCCTGTGTCCTTAGGGTTTGGCGTGTCAGCCTAACAGTTGCTCACTGAGATGCCTTTGAATTAATCGATGGTTGAGGGGGGAAGAAACAGGCAGGGTATACCTTTCAGTCTTAGTCCTAATTTAAACAAGATGATTTGTTTTATGACATATAAATTGGCCTGAAGACATGACAGTTGTAATTCTGCAAAAATATGTGAATTATTTTAAGCACTGATAACAAAAAAATAAATAAATTGATTATTCTAATCTTATTTAAGTTCTTTTGTAAGTAAGAAAAATCCTGGTTTTTAGTTTAAAATGTGAATTTTAATTGTCTTGATTACATTAATTTACCATACAAATTTTGAACTAATTTTATTTTTTTTAATTAAGAAAAAATATTTTTAGAAATCTGGATAAAAAAATGTGGAAAGAAAGATGTCCTGAGTAGAATTTTAAGTTGACCTCCCAATGACCCTTGTTCTTGTGGAATTCTCTTCTTTCTGAGTGCAGGTAGAACCTTTTAATATTATGTGATATAATCCCCATGATTATCACATGAGCCCTTTAAACGCAGAGTTTTTTCCAGCTATAAACAAAAGGGCAGGTCAGAGAGGTTAGAAGCATAAAAAGAATGCCACACTTGTGGCTGGCCTTGACAATGAAGAGGACTTGCAAGCAGCTTCTAAAAGCTGAGAGAAACATATGAGTGACAGATGGCAAGAAAACAAGGGTTTCAGTCTCACAGTGTGAGGGACTGGAGTCTATTAACAATCCAAATAAGTACCCCCTTCCCCAGTCCCCCCAATGAGAATGTAGCTTGACTAACACCAGCTTTCAGCCTTGTAATAAAACTCTAAGAAGGGAATTTACCTCGGCCTGCCCCAATTTTTTAAAAAAATTGTTGCCTAGCTTTTGACGATGACATTAACAGTTTACCTAATCATTTCCCTGTTATTCAATATCTAGATTGTTTAGGGTATAATTATATTTTAGTTAACAATGTAGACTCCTTAAATTTGTAATTCAACTCTATTATAACCTTGCTGTGTAACTTTGGGAAGGTCACTTAACATTTCTGTGTTTCAGTTTGCACAAAAGTAAAATGCATCTAACAATTGTACTTATTTCATGGGGTTATTGTGTGGATTAAATTAGTTTGTTATACATATATATCTACAACTATACAGACATAGATATATAAAATATTTAACTCCTAGCATGTAAAAAGATTCTCAATATATGTTAGGTATTTATATTGTAACTCATATTTTTGTTTTTATGACTATTTTGTAAATGCCTAGATTAGAATTGTAATGGCAAATAATTAAATCACTGAATCAAATCATTGTACACAGTAAGAACAAAATCATTTTCTACAGCAAAATTGCTTGTAAATTGTAACCTACAGAGAATCTTGAAAATAGTGAAAATCTTTTTCTTTTCTTAATTGGAGGGAACAAGTTACAGAAATGGCAAGTGGCTGATATGCCGTACACTATCAGAATTTAGATAATTTTGAGATCATACTTTACCCAAACAAAGACCTATTTAGAGTTCTTTATTTCCTTGGCTCAAGAAACTTGTCAACGTATTTGCCTATTCTGAACTATTTTAAATTATTATTACAAACTATTAGAAGAAAAGATAATTAATCCCTGAAAATGTAAAAGGAACTGGTGGTACATATCCTGCTGTAAAATTATGCATCAATAAAATGCCAAGAGCAAATACAAACAGAAATGGGGAATGAGAATGAGTTCTCACTGTGCAGCATACCCACATCAGTTCGAACAGTGTTTCTCAAAACCAGGATCTTGTTAAAAGATGGATTCTGATTCAGTTGTTCTGGGATGGGACCCAAACTTCTGTACTTGTGAAAAAAAGTCCCAGTAATACAATGTTGTTATCCTACAGATCACACTTTTAAGACAAAGAGGTAGAACATCATTATCAATCACCAAAACAGCAGGTTCACATGGCCCATTTACAGTAGACATAGGACTTTAATTGAAGTTAGTTTTGCTAACAGATTGCCCCAAATTTTTGGAAATAACGGACAAACATTCAAAGTGTATGTTTATAAATGTAATTTACAATAACCCTCAAATCACTATGATTTTTTAAAAGATTTTATTTATTTATTATTAGAGAGAGGGGAAAGGAGGGAGAAAGAGAGGCGGAGAAACATCAGTGTGTGGTTGCCTCTCACATGCACTAACTGGGGACCTGGCCTGCAACCCAGGCATGTGCCCTGACTGGGAATCGAACCGGAACTGTTTGATTCCCTGCCCGCGCTCAATCCACTGAGCTACACCAGCCAGGTCAAATCACTATGATTTTTAAAATCAAATTTAATTTTAGAGTAACATAGCTTCCAAGATCAACATGAAAACCTTTATTTATCAGAATTCAATTCCTGTGCCTAGCTGGTGACTTAAAGATAGCATGTAGAGTATAGGCAAAGTTACCTGGAAAATGTCGTCATGACAAATAAACCACTTAATAAATTCAATGGTCCAAGGACACTCAAAAAACAATATTGACTCAGATCCCATTGGTTATTCTTGGGCCACAGCCAATTATACTGGAGAACCTGCTGTCGAAGCATATTGGTACTGGCTTCGCTTTTAAACCTATTTTATTTACAGCATAAATTGAAATTACTAGGCAGTAATAAGCTTTATCTTTTTAATTTCCTTCTTTTAAGTTCCTGTCATGATTTTGCTCTTTAAAAGCTTTTCCTTTTCTTTGATTAATTAAGCAAATTTATACACCCATTTACAAGGCATTTCCCCAAGTGTTACTGGAAAAACTGAGCATACATTTTGTTCTCTGCATAAAGAAGGCTTACATTATAAAGGATCCACTTAAATGATACATAAAATTTCCCCCATACAATTAATATGCACACGCAGAAAACTACAGCTAGCAAGTTAGCACTGGATCAAAGTGCCTCCACTGGATCCGTCATTTTCTCAGCACCGGGCTTTGGCTGACTCTGCTCTTAGATAATTAAGCAAAACTCCTGTTAAGTTTAATTTCATTAAATGAATTTAGTGTTTTCACTTTGTCTGTAATCTGGTGACAACTTTTACAAGGAAATGGAAAGTAAGGTAAATTCAGTGCGCTACAGTTTAACTTTTGTTTTAATTACTTTATTGTTGTTCAATTACAGTTGTCTGCATTTTCTCCACCCCCCGCCCCCAGCCAAACCCACCTCCCTCCCTTGCTTCCACCCTCCTCCTTTGGTTTTGCCTATGTGTCCTTTAGAGTAGTTCCTGAAAGCCCTTCTCTCCACAGTCCTCTCCCCTCTCCCTTCTGGCTACTGTTAGATTGTTCTTAATTTCAATGTCTCTGGTTATATTTTGCTTGCTTCGTTCTTTTGTTGATTATGTTCCAGTTAAAGGTAAAATCATATAGTATTTGTCCCTCACTGCCTGGCTTATTTCACTCAGCATAATGCTCTCCAGTTCCATCCATGCTGTTGCAAAGGGTATAAGCTCCTTCTTTCTCTCTGATGCATAGAATTCCATTGTGTAAATGTACCATAGTTTCTTGAAGAAACTCATTCAAGAAACCAACTCATTTGCTGATGGGCACTCAAGTTGCTTCCAGCACTTGGCTATTGTGAATTGTGCTGCTATGAGCATTGGGGTGCATAGGTTCTTTTGGATTGGTGTTTCAGGATTCTTAGGGTATAGTCCCAGCAGTGGAATTGCTGGGTCAAAAGACAGTTCTACTTTTAATTTTCTGAAGAAATTCTATCCTGTTTTCCACAGTGGCTGCACCAGTTTTATGAACAAAAGAAAATCACATCAGTTGCTTCTTGTTATCAGAATATGCATTCTTTCATTATACATGGTCCCAGTTCTGGTGAGGAAGGTGTCTGAGAATGAATGGTTCAATGCTGCTGGCAATACACAGGTAGAATTTAAAAAATGATAAAGCAAGGAGATAATACTTAAATGTACGTTCTTCACTCTTCAGTAATGAAAGAGAAAATCCTAAAGTTTTTTGGAAAAAAAGGCAAGATATTATCATATGGAGTAGAAAAACAGATATAACCCAAAAATTCATGCAGATTCAGCTACTGTTCTCTTTCTTTCTGGGAAAATCTTTAAAATCTATAGGATCCCTTGCTTCTCCACAAAGGTACAATGATGAAGTGGCAGAAGAAACTAGTGGCTTGGTTCTTTCTTCAGTATGTGATTTTTAAAAAAAATAATTGAACTGAAGCATAGATTTTAAGTTTTACTTATTCTGCTCTCCTAGGCAAAAATTAACCAAAAAAAGCTATTAATATATGTAGGACCTTCCTTGAATGTGCATTGGGGAACAGAGAAAGGAGCCATGTATGAGCAGATTGCCTTGGAATGCACAGAGATGCTTGTTGAAAGGGCATGACTGGCACACGATCTTTATAAAAATATGGCTGTCACTTCCAAACTTGCAGCATTAGGTAATCTGTGTATTTAGAAAAGGAAGTAGAGGAAGCATGGATACATGAAATAGACTGACAACTCCTTCTTCTACCTCTCCTCTTCATCCTCCTCCTTCTTTCAAATCTCCCCTTCATCCTTCCTCTTCTTTATTTCCTCTTCCCCTCCTCCATGTCTGCTGTCCCTGCCTTCAACATTTCCTACCCCTCCTCCCTTACACTAATCCCACAGAATTACAGTTCTAGTTATTTATGGGTTCAATACACTTTGGCAGCCTATGTAAAAATCTATTATGTATAATGTTTCCATGGAAAATGTTTCTGAATGCAAACAACCAACTCAGGTGTGCACCTGCAGAACAGTGATGATTCCTGAAGCACAAAGCAACACCAGTCTAACTACTTATACTATTATGCTTAGCCCAAGAGCAATATCCAGGTTTTGATGGAGTTGAAGCTTAGAGATTATTTGATGCTCCCTCTCAAAGAAAAAGAACACAAATACATAATTAGATACAAAGTGTATGTCTATTTAAAATGAAAAAAGAAATCTTAACACTCTTTAGAAGGTTTGCTGATTCAGGTGCTTCTTTTCTTCCAAGGGTTTTCAGGAAATTTATCAGAAATGTTTCTATAAGAAGGTATCCTGATTGCAATTTGATTTCTCTTCCAAACATATTGTGTTGGCCAAAAAGTTTGTTTCCCCCCGCCATAAAATGGCTCTAGTAGTGTTTAGTTGTCTTTAACTTCATTCAAAACAATTTCGTTAGATCCTATTTTGACAGTTGTCATATCAGCGTGCATTAAAAAAAACTTAACAAAATTGGTGAATTTTTGTGCAGCCATTTTAACATTGAAGATGGAAAAATTAAGCAACATTTTTGCATATTGTGCTTTATTAATATTTAAGAAAGCTAAAAATGCAAATGTAACGCAAAAAAAAGATTCGTGCAATGTATGGAGAAGGCGTTGTAACTGATCAAACTTGTCAAAAGAGGTTTGTGAAGTTTCGTGCTGGAGATTTCTCACTGGGCTACTATATTCCATGGTTGGGTAGACCAGGTGAAGTCAACAGGGATCAAATTGAGACAATAATTGAGAACAATCAACATTATACGATGTGGGAAATAGACGACATAAAATATCCAAATCAAGAAAGTTATTGGTAAAAATGAAAAAATCAGTTTATTTTACAGAAAAACCTAAATGGACTTTTTGGCCACCCCAATAGAACACTCCACAAATAATCACACATCCAGAGGCCCAGGGAAGTGAACGCTGAAGCTTAAGTTTCTTTAGCTTTATGCTAAATATACCTCTGCTGATCTCACCCATATCCTTTCAGAATAAACTCATTTTCTTCTCTTTTAATAGAATAAAATAATGGAAAGTTTAAAATCATTGGGCCTTTGAGTATTTAAGAATGTCAGGCTTACATAATGCCAATAATGTTAATGGCTGTAGTTTATATATTTTTAGAAAAAAGGTCTGTATTTGTTATAAAGTATTAAAATACTTAAAGATTTAATACCATTATCATAATCTTTTAATGATTTTGAAGTATTTAAATGTCCATTCTACGTTAATTAGATTGCTTGCCACATTTATCTGTTCTAGTTGTAATTATCCTGACACAGTGGATAAGAAAAATGTGATGTGATCCCTAATAGTAATTAAAAATACATCCAATCCAGTTGTGTCCCTTAATTTTTTTATGTAGTTTGAGAATTTGGGGGATTCACAAAACTGTTTATTTCCTTTAAAATCTTTCCAACAACTTGAAAACTACATTAGTAATTTGAAAAGTAAAGTCTCTAATACCATGTATCACATTTATTATTTTAGTAGCAAGTTTTTCACACTTCATCACTGAACCAAGAATTCTGTCATCTTGTGAAAAGATAGCAAAATTGCCTACACTGGTGAGATTTGTAAATTGGAAGCGAGTGTGAAGGTAAAATGATGAGAAAAGCACATTAACCAACACAGAGTTCAATACAAGATTAACACTTCAGCCCGGACATGTATGAGAAGTAGCTAACATGAACTGAAAATTCACAATTTCAGACAAGGAGCTTTTCATTACTCGGTTACATCCTTTGAAACAATTCCTGAAAATGAGAAGCATAATGTATCTTACATGTAAATTTAAGATAATATTTTTCAAACATTTCAGAATAGAATTTACTTTAATCCTAAACCTGATTCATCAAGTGATTCTAGAAGCCTTACATTTTATGCCTCTCCTTTCATCAAAGTAAAGATCGCAGTTAAGGTAAAAAGTACAGGAAGCTTGATTAACAATTGAAGTGAGTGAAAGCAAAGTAGACTGTGGCCTAAGCTTTCAGTCTATGCCACCCAATTCATGCTTTCATCACTGAGAACTCACAGAGCTTTCAACTCACATAAGCTTCCCCCGATTATCCTGTGGTCTGGGAACCGTATTACCTGTCATGGCTCCCAACTGTAAGTTCTTCACTCATCTAGCAAATTTTTCTTTTCACAAAGAAAAGATTATCAGTCTATATACGTGTTCCCTTCAGTTGTCGCCTTCAAGCCTTGTTATATTAATTCTCTCTTGGTATTTCTAATAATAATGCAATTAGTAGTAATATGTTTTTATGGTTTACTACAGATTAGACATTGTGCTAAAAGCTTTATCTTTATTACCTTATTTAATTTCTCCAATACCTATGTGATTTAAGTATTGCTTTTATCCTATTTTCCTATTTTTCCGATGCGGAGGATGATCCATCACTTCCTTTGTCTTGTTCTAAATCTGTGCCTTTACATAGATTTCTTCATTTCCACTAAAAAGTACAGTTAAGTCCTTCTTCCTCTTTTCTTGGTTTCCCAGAGTTATCTACTCTCCTTTCTTACTTCACTATAAAAAAAAATGCACCTTCAGGGCAGGTGTTAGTGTTGTCAGATCAACCAGGGAACAAAATTCAGCCTGAGAGATTTTATTTTCCTGATGATCATGGAAGAAAGTGTTCTGTTTTTCTGGCTTCATCAATCCAGTAGAGCGTCACCTGGAAGGCAATTTACTTTTTCTTCTCAAAGTTGTTTTAGCTATGCTAAAGAGAAGAGAATATTAGAAATTTATATTCTTATAGTCCCAGCACAGAGAGATGGGTCTAACAAAGTGAATATCTAATGCAAGGATTCTTTAATTTACTAGAAAGTAAAGTGTGCTGGGTTTAAAAAAATAATAATGCACCTTCAATTCTATCTCTCCCTCAGGCTAGCTATTTATTTTCTTTTAGTGAAGAAAAAAAAATTTGGAGAATAGACATCTATATATTCTCTGTCACCAGTTGTTAGACTCCGGTTAGCATTGACCCACCGCCTCTGGGTTTGGGCCCACTAACTTGTGAAACTGCTCTGTGACAGGTCAGCCTGCTGCTCAGTCTGTTGGTTCTCACTTAGTTCCCAGACCATTGGACTTCTGTAAAGCAAACAATATCAGAACCTTAACATATTTATAAATGTAGACTCCCAAACTTCAAATCTCAGACTTACCTGCAGTTTTACCTGCAGTTTTGCACTACCTTTTGCTGTGTAACAAACTTAATTGTCTAAAAGATGACACATTTATTATATCACATTTTCTGTGAATTGAGAATCTGTGTATGACTAAACTGAGCCCTTTCTTTAGTGTCTCATGACGCTGTGGTCAAGGTGTTGCCAGGACTTCTTGTCTCAGTGTCATCTGGGTGAAGAGCCATGTGCAGGTCATTCAGGTTACTAGCAGAATTATTTTCCTTAACACTGTAGGAAGGGAGACTTGAATTATTAACTAATATACCTTGGCACTTTGGCTAATAGGTATCTGATGAGAAAACTAACCTGAATGGATTAATAACAACAGTATTATTATTTAGCTAGTATTTACTGAACATTTTATATGGCCAAGTAGAATTTTAAATTCTTTCATGTTTTAACTCATGTAGTCATCACAGAAATTCTATGAGATATGTGGCATTATTTGCCTCTATGTTATGAAAAATCCAACACAGGACTAGTTTGAGTTGCCCCAGTTCGTATAGCTAATAGGTAATGGAACCAGAATTCATGAATAAGCCTTTTGAGTTAAGAATGCACAATTATAAACATGACACCATAATGGATTTCTTATAAAAATAATTTCTTCTTTTAAATTTGAAAAATGAAAAAAGTGCTCATGAGAAAGTCAGCAGTATTTAACTTTTCAATAAAACTAGAATTCATTACGCAATTTTTTTTCTTTTCTAATGCTACCAAACTTGTCATCAATAAAAACATGCCAGTCATTAATGCTAAGTGCTGCCTCTGTCCCTCGCAGGTTTTAATACAGGCATATCAATCTCACGGAAGATGATTTAGTGGTGAGTAGACCTATACTTCAAAGGAGTGAGGCGCAGTGATGGGAACACTGTGGGAGGAGTCAGCCGGGAAACAGAGGGGTACCGCTGCCATGAATATTCTGCTTACTCAGGTGGAGACTGGTGTGCCTGCCTCCCTGGCTTTCGCACTAAGAAAGTTACTAAGGTGGAGAACCAGCTGTAGTCAGGTGATGCTCCATAAGTATTTCCTGAGTTTGTGTCCAGCTTTGGTCACATTAGCCACAGACAGCAATGCCCAGACATTGGAAACAGCTTCCTTTGAGGCCAAGAGTGAGACACCAGAGGAAATGGGTTACTGATGTCACTAGTTTGATCACAGAAGGGAGGGGTATGCGGTTTGCCATAGATAAACAACTGATTCACGAGTACTGCACGGACTACTTTTGAATTGTCAGCACTTAGTGAATGTGTCCAGACTCTAGAGCAGCTCGCAGTGTAATGAACATAACTTTCCAAGCCTCAGTTTCCACATTTATAAAGAGGAAGTGATGAGTGCATACTTTATATTAAATGCTAGCTTATTAAAAATTATTTAAGTTGATATTATTAAAAAAAGTCAAGATTCTAATATCCTGGAAGAGAGTAAGAGTTTAATACATGCTAATCATTAATATTAGTCTTTGGAGTATTGTTATGAGAATTAAATATTTTATTATATAGTGCTTACCTTGGTAAATGATATTTAGTTTTAGAATATTATTAAATTAATTAATTATTATTACAGTTAAGTATTATAGCAAACTTTTATTAAGTGTTTGCTTTATAACCAAGTTATGTACAACCCTGGCAAAAAGGTGTTACTCAGTAAGATTTTAGAAAATAAAGATTCCATGTGGGTCAGCATATAAAGGGTCTGGCACAAATAATGCCCCTCTTTCATTACAAAATCATAGTATGTGATTCTGTAACATAACAGTATCACACTCAAGCACACCACATGCCATTTTAGGTGAAATGTTCAAATTAAAACTATAAATTATTATGCCCATATTATTACCCTACCAACCCCACTCAAGCAAGTCTTACTTCTGCCGGACCCTATGTATTACTAGAAAGTCTGTCATCATTTCATCAAGATTGAAAAGCAACCTGAATGATCATTGTTGAACTTCTGCATGAAAAGGGGACAACAGTGGGAACTTCCTGATAGGCCAAGAAGCAGTTTCAGATCTACTTGAGTAAAATCGTGGTAGAATACATAAAATATGTAATTAAATAAAATGTGAAATGTGAAATCTGTAATAGTGGAACATTGCTAGTTTCACAGATCAACTCTGTAAATCCAAATTCTTTAGATCCTGGATGTCATTTGGCACGAACTTGTAGGGCTCTTTGGACAAAGGCTAAATATCAATGGGACTACTTTATGATCCCGTTTCATCATAGGCTGAATGAAAGGTGATATCCATCACCAGTGAAATTATGTTCATATTATTAGTTGGTGCTCTAGTAAATTTCCTCTTAGAAATAAAAAAAAAAATTCCTTTGGAAAATTTGAATTATTATTTAGCAGATGTTACAACTTACAAAACGGCTGATCTTAGTGACATCTCTTGATATGGCCAAGTAGAAAAGATAAATAGGCAAGAAATGACCAAGAGAGTTGATGGGGTTGTTTTCACTATCCATTTGGCTTGGTTTCTTCTTGTATGAGCAGAAATGAAACATGGCCATAGTCTCCAGCTTAGTTTCAGATGCAATGTTTTCCGGATTCTCACTCACACAGGCAAGTTTTACTGAAAACATTTAAGGCTATTGAGTGATTTTCTTTTGTTCCTCTAATGAAGGATATAATGAGCTTAGAGGTAGGTAGAAAGGAGGGCAAATAGAAGTAGGAGCTTGGATAAACCAAATTGGCCCTTCTTTTAGTATGTCAGAGTTGACTGAATATCACTCTGATAAACACAGTTGGTTCCATAAATCCTCACAGTAGTTAAAGCATTTTATCACAGCTTATTAGACTGTGATAAAATGTATAGTTCAGTAGATGTCCTCATATATTCTGGAAATTACCAGCACCCATTTATATGGAACCTGTACTACTAGTTTTAATTAACTGAAATCATCTGCTTGGAATTATGCTCTCAATTTATCTCACATTTCAATCTCCATAAATTCTTCCTCAGTGCTTTACTCTGTAGAATGCAAATGGGTCCTGTGCCAATCCCCAGCAATGTCTAACGCCACCAGACAACGGGTATTGCACCGCACTTAAAGCCTGGGGAGATACCGGACTAAACCAGCTTTGTGGTGTTCATTTAACCTGAAAAACAAACAAAATTTGATTTACCCCAAATTTACCACTTCTTTTTGCCATAATAGCATACTATTCTACTTAAAATAGTGAATGTTTATCTACAATATGGTACTTGATGCATTTAATGTAAAAAAAATAATACCGCTAATGCATATATTTTGGCCAAATTACAGTTTTTTATGTTTTGTCTTTTTATCCCTTCTTTTATAAAATTGAAAATAAAAGATTGATAAATTTCAACATTTAATATAACTTATAAGACAGTTAATAACACACTAATAATTAATAGTAGTTATTAATTATTAACTTATTAATAACTTGTTGTTAATAATAACTTGTATATATAATATAACATAAAGTTTCAAATGCATAGTATTATAAATAACTCTGCAATAAATATAGAGGTGCATATTTTCTTTTGAATTAGTGTTTGGGTTTCTTTGGATGTGTTCCCAGAAGTGGAATCACTGGGTCATAGGCAGTTCCATTCTTAATTTTCTGAGAAAACTCCATACCATTTTCCACAATGGCTGCACCAGTCTGCATTCCCACCAACAGTGCACTAGGGTTCCCTTTTCTCCACATCCTTGCCAACACTGGTTCATTGATTTATTGATGACACTGTCCTAACAGGTTAATATCACATAATGTGAAATCTAAACAACATAAAGAACAAGCAAAATAGACACAGGCTTATAGATACAGAAAGCAAATTGAAGGTTGCTAGAGAAGAGAAGGTTGGAGGACTGGTTGAAAATGAAGAGATTAACAAGTACAAACCGGTCATTACAAAACAGTCATGGGGTATAAAGTACAGCACAGGGAATATGTCCAACAATATCATGATAATTGTGTGTAGTGCCAGGTGGGGACTCGAAATATTGGGGGAGGGGGAAACGTAAATTATATGATGGTCTAACCCCTATACTGTATACCCAAAACTAAAAATAATATTCAATGCAACTATAATTGAAAAATAAATTTCAAATTAAAAAATATGTAGTATCTAGCATTCAGAGAAGTGAACTGGGCTGGGGTGAGCCAGGATACTAGAAATGTTAAAAAATACTTTAAAAAATGTGCTAAGATTTACAACTGATGGTATGGTGGCTTATTGCTTCTTTCTTTACTGCTGTGAAATAAGTATGTGTAAAGTTTCGCCAGTTTTGATTGTACAGACAGACTGGGAAAGCGAGGGTTTGATGGACTTTCCTCTGACTTGTCTCCACATATTCATGTTTCCTTTGTGTTTATCGCCATTTCAAGAATAGTTCTCTGCAAACAGTAGGTGCTTAATAAATATTGCTGGTTAATTGTGTAATTAAGTTGGTAGTGCATATTCCTGTTTTAAAAAAGAATACAATGAAGTAATTTGCATCACATGGGTGAGCACAGAGAGGGTTTAATTCAGTCTAACGTTCTTCCCAAATGGTTCAATATTTCCTCGAATTGAATCTCTCATGATCACGCAGTGCGAGTAAAATACTCTCTGGGAACAAAGTGCCGCTCATCCATGTGATAAAAATTAACTCCTTCAGAGCACCAGGGACTTAATGGTAAATTATTTCTTCTATGGTACCAAAATCATTCAAATTGCCAATTAATCGTTTTCCAGGATATGTCAAACTACGGACTACAGTTTTGGAAACATCTTGTAAAGATAGTTTGTCCTTTTTTTTCAGGCTTGCCATCCTGCTGGGCCTTAGGAGTCTTTCTCCTCCTTTGCGCTTTTTGCTTTGCTCTCATCTAGAGCAATTTTTAGTTGTGTATGTGTAATACACGATGTGAATACCTCGGGGGTGGACAACCTGGCCCATAGCATCCATTGGTTGCCTATTCAACAGTGCTTCCCCTGCCATACTGGCAGAGCCCTGAGTTTGTTTCAATGTCCAAATTTGTTTCAATGTCAAACTCGCAGCCCTGATTTTTTTTTTTTTTCAATCAGGTATCCTGATGGCTTGAAGCAAGTCATGGTGGTTTCATTCTCCCTCTCAGGGATTAATTTACATGTGGATTTCTGACTCAGTGTGATCTATGGGGTATAAGGAGAAGACTGGGTAGTTTGGGGTGAGATTTTTACTCACTGATAAAGCAGGACACAAGAAAGAAGCAACTTTTCTTTTACCACAGGGTATCTGGACCTCTAACTGCTGCAATCATCTTGCTGCCAAGAGAGGAAACATGCTCAGAATAAGGCTAAGACAGAGTGCCACTGGGCACAGACATAGAAAACTGTGCCCTCGAAACACCAATGCTGAGCCCTCTGAGGGTGTTGGTTCCAACCTCCGAAGCCCCAGCTCCAGCTAAGGGGAAGCAGTAATTTGAAAAGTGAGGAAATCTCTGGCATATATAAAAGAAATTATTCTTCATTGCTCATATCAGTTGAGACAGAGTTGTCTGGTAATTGCAGGTTAATCAAACACCTTATCTTAGACGACAGAAAATAAATATACACTTTGGTAAGATCTGGGAAAGACTCTAAAATGATCTGTTCCTGTCAAGACAAGATCCCCATACACAGACTGGGTCTTGGCCTGGAGACATTCAGCAGAGAAGACGCTTTTTGGAATTCTACACTCCTCTGACAACATATGTGATTATTAATAATTATGTAAATATGCTGAAATAAAGTAGAATTTACTTCTTTTTAAAACGAAAAGAATAGTCATATTTATTTTTAGTGTTTCAAGGGTTAGGGACCTCAAGATCCACATTTCTAGGAGGAAATTTTTTAACTGCAGAGGACAATCAAAATGTTGATTAATATTTTTCCTAAGAGCAGACCTCCTATGCACAGACACTCTTCCTTGGAATGGGAACCCCAAGAACAAGGAGACAACAACTTCGTTGGGAGTAGATTAAAACAAAATAAAACTCCAGGATAAACAGTCATGTTCTTGCATTTAAATTTATCAGGAATGGAGGAAGGAATGAGAGATAGGAGAGTATAAAAGAAAAAAAAATGTGTAAAATGGGCACTTCTATACAGAAGTCATTTTTTTATGTAAATAGCATCTGGAGAAATAATGTGTACTCTGAATTATCATCTGAAGATCACAAATCCATTTTAAGATATGTGGTACAGCTTAATATTAGAAATGAGTAATACTGTAATTTCATTTCAGGTGGAAAAAAAGCACATTTTATAGTCCTAAAAATAGTAAAAACATATTCATTGAACATCTGGTCATTTCAGATGAAAAATCTGAAAGATTTGCAAGGTATATTATAACATTAAAAGTGAGAGACAATCTGTAGTAGAACAAAAGACTTACTGTTTGCTTTTTTACAATGTTAGAGTCACGCAGATAATTAATTAGTATTAGTTGACACTGATGTTTTTACTTTGCAGTAATGAGTCCTATAGAGTGCTTACTGTCTATAATCCTGTTAACCTTGACTACAAAACAGAATGGCATTCACATATTACTTTTATCTATGTGTAAAAGCATCATAATAATAATGTCCTATTCTTAAAATAGAACAATCCTATCTTTCATTGCTCCTGGCTGTGTGAAATACTATTATAGTTGAAGGAGAATTTGCATAAGGCTTTTAAGCGCTTAATAGCTATGAAAATTTTAATCTACTATGGAATGTTTATAATACATAGAAAGCTGAAATTTTTATTGTGAAAGAGGATTATTAAGGCATATCATCTAACCAAGAGAACAATTGTAATACATGGGTAGATGACTCTTAAGGGTTTATGATTTGCAAATAGTTTGGAGATTTTCATTACCTATTTGACCAATACCTCTCTTTGGAAAGGACTTAACTTAGAAAATGATGCTCATTTAAATGACTTATCTTAAAATTGGTTCACTGTCCTCAATGTGATGCCTGCTTTAGTCTCTGGGATTTTAATTCATATTGTGTAAAAGGATCTCTGTAGAGAATACTGCTTTCTCTTTTTACCCTGCTTTTGATCTGACAGTATACTCTCCTGACTCCAGAGTTTGAGATGACTAACGGACAAAAGACCAAGTGCAGAGCTCCCTGGTGTGTTTTGCCAGATATTATACAAATCTATATTCTGTATAATATTACTTTTCTATGAAATGTTGAATGGCGAACTTGGGAATTTGATAGTAATTATAATAATTCATCAGCTCATTTTATGAGAAAAAAACAATTTTCTAAATAATTCGTGTATTATACTTTTCTTATTAACTTTCACTAGATCTATCTGCCTAGAAAATAAAGTCTGGTGTTTACATATGAAACAGTTTATAGCTGTGTAAACTTTATGTTCTTGGCCTTAGGTTTTTATTTCATAACATGAATGTAGAAAGGATGTGACAAAAATTATTGTGATGATCAAATGAGGTGAGTATGAGAAAGTATATTACATACATATAGTAATAAGTAATATATCTTTTAAAATGATGCTATATTCTAAATTTTTAATGAACCAACTCTGTTTACTCATTAAAATGATTTCCTTTATTTTCAAGCATCAGTAAAAATGGTAGTATCTTTTACATTTTTTAAGTGCCTCAGAACTTTTTGGAAGAATTAAGGAATAAATGATTACCTATAAGTATGCTCCCATGTATACATGCATTTATTGTTTTTAATAAAAGAAGAATCTCAAAATATATTTTCAAAAAGTTATTGAAATACTTTTAACTGGATTTTGCTCTATATAGCTCACCCACAAAAAGATTTCAAGGATGCTGTGCACTGATTTTTGAAACTATCAAATTTTTTGAGCAACTATGTTTGCAGTCAGGATGTGAACAGGTGAAAAGTCAAAAATCTATATCGTACGTGTGAAATGCAAACTTTATCATTTACCAACACATTAATATGTGAAGAATCCAGTGCCAGAGAATATAGAAGGCATATTCACTACAGGAGAAATAATACTATAGTCCAAACTCTTAACAAATCATTCATAGAAGTAGTCTTGATTTGCGGTAAGTCTGTGAAGAGACTAGTTTACTACCCAATGACAAAAGTTATACTTAAGTAGTGATAAAGTTAAGACTTTTTACTTATATATTATCTTTCTATCCTTTTTTTTTCTTTTACTTAATTAGATGCCTTTCCACATATGCTATGGAGGTATGATTATTTCTAAAGATAATGCTTGGACATTTTTAATACTAAGTCTACTTAGGACTTTAAATGCATTGACATTAAAATTTCCAAATCTAATTGCTATGGGCCTTTGTACATCATTGCTCTTACTTCTGTTCCTTTGCATTTGGCAACACTGAGACAAATGTTGCCATAAAAGGGTGCTCCGTGTGGCTCATCATTCATTTCAGTCATTGCAGTGAATGTGTCGTGTGTTTACTTGAAATGAAGGTCTCCATGGTTTCATGTCCTGTGCTATGATGCATCTGTGAAGCAGCAGCTGTATTTCACATGAGATAAGTTCTCACTTCAAAGATGAATAAAGTGGCTCTGAAAATATGACTTGTAAAATATCATGAAAGAAACAGCACTATGCAAATAAAATTACATAAGAAATATAATAACTTCAGGAAATCAGGTACTTCTATTGTACAGAATAGTGCCTGTAAGATAATACGTGTGTATATAAACTACACAGTCATTTAGACATTATGATTTTTCATGTTTTTAACAATTATTTGTACAGATGCATCATATATTAATATAAGTTAAAAGTTATCTCAAAGCATTGCCTGTTTTATTAATACTGTTTCCACTGCCTTTAATAGTGCTTGGAATGTTTTATTAAGGTTTTTTGAATGAATAAATAAATGGACTATCATAGAATTATCTAGAGCTATCTATTTGAGGGGGAAATAAATGTTTTCAGAATAAAATACACCATTAAAATGTGTATATTTGCCAAATGAATATGGTAACTGTCTAAACACAAATAAAGTGGAATAATTTATTTTTAATTCCTAATAAGAACAAGCAAAACATGCTTTTTCTTGAAGAGGAAGTTCTTTGCACTGACTAAACAGAAGCTCTCAAACTTCACTCGGTATGATAGCTACCTGAACATCTACTTTTTCTTGTGTTTATTTTTTACTTTTAAATGTAAATTATTTTAATAAAAATTATATAAAAACCTTTTAATCAATACCCAGCTTAAGATGCAGATCATTATTTTGAAGCCCCTCTCTACGTTCACTTAGATTTTCTGTGTTGGATCTTTACATGAATAAGGAGGATTAATTTTTACATATGCATATCTGATATACATATATATATACATAAACATATATACACACACACACACACACACACACACACATACATACATACATACTCACATATCTTATTTGGTAGACATGGAATGGAATGCAAGATCCTGCCTGCATTCTTTAGGTGATGCTGAGGTAGACGGACTTTGGGCAATACTTAACAAATACCACATCAATCAAGCTCTGTGTTTATTGATAGATGGAAAGATAGAAAAAGATAGTTATAGGAATGTGGATATGGATTCCTAAGGGACATCAATCTTCTATTTTTCACAAAGACTGCCTGTTTGTGAGACCACATGGTAGACAGTAGTTAAAACACATTTGGTAGCACACTGCCTGGCTTCGCCCCCCGGCTGCAGCCTGCATTAGCTAGGTACTATATTTTGCTGTGTATAGTGCTCCCCTGTCTATACTGTGCACCCATGTTTCTGGCCCAAACTTTCAGGGAAAAAAACCTTCCATTTAATTTTTAATTCAATTTTTATTTATTTATATTTAGATAATTTTTGTACTATAAAGGAATTTTCACATTTATTTTTAAACATATGGTACAAGAAATTTTACATGACAAATAATTATAAAAAACAAGAACAGATGCATACAAAGTATTTCAGTCACTATCCACGTATAATGCACATCCTTATTTTTCCCTCAAAATTTTGGAAAAAAAAGTGCATATTATACACAGCAAAAAATATGGTAAATCATTTAACCTTGATTTGTTTCAGTTTCTTCTTTAGCTAAATGAATATAATACCAGTGTCTACATTACAAAAATATTATAGAATTAACTTATATATGAAAAGTGTTTAGTATAGTGCTTACCACATGGTAAGCACTAAATTATATTTATTATTATTAATACTTCTTCAGATTCCAATTTGTTAGCTGCTTTTCAGTACCATGTGTAGCCTTTGATGAACTTTTTTCCTCTTATGTTTTTCTTTTTCTTCTGAGGGAAACTTGATTTTCATTTTAGAAGTACGGTACTTTCATCTGGTGACTATAAAGGTATATTTTCACAGCTCACTTTTAGTGACAACAAGAAGAGTTTAAAATGGGGTATTCCTAAAGATACCTCATATTAAACAAGCCCAGCATTATCCTGGACCAGAGCAGATTTTGCTTTTAGTACTTAGGCTGACTCTCAGCCTCACTGACTTAAATATATCTGAACTCTTTCCTTTACCCTCCGTTTCTGAAAAAACAAAGAAGAGGCAGGGAGAGAAGAAAATAGAAGAGAAGAGAAGAGAAGAGAAGAGAAGAGAGCAGATACAATGATAGCTTCTAACAGCAAATTCAGGCATCGGTTGTCAAGGTCCTCCATGATTCCATATAAGAGTATTTCGAGACTAAAGGCTATGGTCTGCAGCGTACAAAGTTTATTTCCACCCATGCTATCACACGGACCATGCTGTGGCATAAGAAAGGAGTCAAGAAGAATTTCAATAACCCTAAGAACACATTATAAGCTCTTTACTAGGGTCCTTGCTTCCAAGGATTCTTCAATGCTAAATGAATGATTGGTAACTGCCATATAAACTAAAGTCTCTGCCTTAGTTCTACATTCACTGTTATTTGATAAATACCCTAGGCACTGTGCATGGTGAGGGAATCTAATAGTAAAGAAACACCTCACAGTGCTTCCCTCATAGTTTTTACAATTCATTGGGCAGGAATTAGGGGACAAGCAATAAACAGATTGACAGGTATAATTTTATGAGTTATCAACTTCTTTGGAATAAGTGAATTTCTCATCATACCTGTCGTTTCATTAAGTGGTCTGACCAATGAACTTTATGCTTTTTTCCTTTTTTGTAAGGTATGTTAACCTTTACACAGTTTTACAGTAACTGTGGAATGAGTTACGTTTAACTCAAAATAGCTAATACAACAATTTTCTCCAGTTTTGGTCCTCAAAACAAACTGATTCCATCTAAAATTCTTCCAGAACATGAAAGGGCATGTGTGAATATACTCAGCAGCCTACCAAACTTCAGCTCAAGTTTTAATAGTATTTGGTAATTAGGGACTCTACTTTCAGTATAGTTAATTTGCACTGAAATGCAGAGGAGAAACGGTATTAGTAGAATACAATAGTAAAATGCAGAGTAAAATGTAGTAGCGGTAGAAATGAGGTTTTACATCTGACTCGGAGCAACTCTCAGAGAGAGAGATAGCAATGAATTCCAGGCCAAGAGTGTGCTTTGGTAATCCCTAATGAGTTTCGAGGAGCACAGCAATATTCATCAGGATTGAACTTCAAGAGATTGAACTTGCAGTAGTCTATGGAATTAATGACCTCCACAAATACACTATTTCATCTTTTTTTTATTAAACTGCTCTAGTACACAATTAAAAATTTACAAGTGTACTTTATATAAATAGTATTTTTATAATTGTTTTTCTCTTACATTTTTTTATTTCTAACATTTTTCTTTTTTCTAAATTGTTGTTCAAGTACAATTTCTGCATTTTCACTCTACCACGCCCCCTGCCCCATCCATCCCCGCCTCCCACCCTCTAACCCACCCCCTTTGACTCTGTCCACATGTCCTTCATACATGTTCTTCGATGGCCCGTCCCCTGTTATCCCCTATTATCCCTCTCCCCCCTCCTCTCTGGTTATTTCACCTTTACAACAGCAGTTAAGAGCAACCCACCATCTTCACACTAGAGTTTGAAGCTATTATTCACCTCCTCACATACCACATTGATAGAAACTATACTGGGTGAAACCTTGTGATTCCTGCATGAATTCAGATCATATTTATTTTTAAATCATTATAGGTTAGTGTAATTATAGACTGAGAATGGACAGGTACCATCTATTGATAGGTGTAGTCATTAATTTAGTCAACAGCTATTTATTGGATACCTACTGTGTATAAGGCTATTTTCTAGACCCCAGATTGTGGAAGTAAATAAAATGGGCTGAAATCCCTGACTTTACCAAGAGTACGTTCTCATGGGGAGAAAAAAAAATGGACAAGATTTATGTGAAAATTATACAATATATTAAAAATGATGATTAGTGTTATTTGGAAAAATTAAATGGGGGAGCTGAATATGGAAATGACAGAAATTATTATTTTATGTGGCAGATGGGGTATTTAGAAAAGTCCTCACTGAGAAGATAAACTACTTATAATAAATGAAATAAAATGAGAATATAACCCTCTGAGTGCATATGGACATATACTTGAATATCATTTAACATTTTCAAGAAATCTGATGAAAACCAGAATTGTTATCCTCCTGCCATTAAGAATAGGAAAGACATACATTTTCTGCTTTCCAAAACGCATTGTTGCATTATCAGAAATCAGAAGTCTTCTTAGGCAGTCTGACAAGTTGGCTATGGCCTCTAGAGACTACCAACTTTGTAGTAGCTAGGCTGAAACCAAGTTTGCATTTGGCATAGTCTAACTTTACATGAGCCACAATAAATAATTCTATCAAGAGTCCCTTAGAGGGACATTTTGTAGCTCGTGGGCTCAAAATGAGGCAATGCTTCTCTCAATCATATGTTCTAGAGAAGCCAGTTGAAATTTTACCTCTTCCAAGAAATGATGTCAGCCAGAACCTCCCCAAGCCATATGGTGCAGATTTCCATGGGTCTAAATCCTGGTTAGCAGGGAAACAGTACGCTTGCTCCCTTGTCCATGGCAGATTTTGATAATAAGTCATGACAGTTTTTGCCATGGAATACTAAGACTGCCTCAAAATTCTTCTCAAGTTAGACTTATGGAGAGACAATAACACTACAGCTGAGATGATTTTTAAGACCAAACCGAGAATGTCTTTTACTGATGAGATTAAAAGCTCTTTATAAAAATTGATTCTACACATAGGGATCCTATTATTCACTTCCAGTGTGGAGGGGGGATGATCATAAGTGAGCAAGAATATAATTTAATCCCTCACTTTCCTTAAGAATGTAACCTTGCTATCAGAGTATCTGGAGTCTTCAGTCATCAATGTAGGTGTGTGAGTGCCAGGTACCTGCCCGAGAGCTCAACCTTGAAATGAGTGTTATGTAGCTCCATGCAAAATATGGTGAGGCAAGTGATGCTCGTCAACATCCATCTTACAGACATCGTAACATTTATTTCTCTAAGTGAGTTCAAATTAGTGCATTAGCAGATAAGGCACTTTACTTCTTAGCAATGATGGTTGCCATGATTCTCTCTTCAGGTTTCCAATTTTACTAATATGTGTAACAGCCAAATGATGACACTTCCTGCATTTTCTGCACATATTAAAGATATTGTTATTTAATAGCTTTTATGTTATAAGTTGTTTCTAAGTTTTAAAAAAAAAACTAACGTTTATTTTTCCTGAAAGATAATCATTTCCCTTTCAAATGACAAAAAGCCATATTATTTCAGTTTGCTTTTTACCTTGGCAGACACAAATTTTAAGCCTCAATTTTAAGTTTCAGCAAAACTCCCCTCCATATTTTATAATTATCTCTCATCTTTCCTGCTGGCTACTTGTCTATATTGAATCTGACCTTTTAAAAATACTGTGTGAAGAGTATGAGTATTATTTCAAACATCTCCTATACATATAGAAGTAGCCACGTGCATATTGGAAATTAATCCACTCAGGCAGACCTTGTTTTCCGGATACCTGCAGGGGAGACCACTGTAATGGATCCGTGTAATGGACACTGGGTGCCCCACATCCATGCTGTTTTCTGGGTTACTGTAGCTGTTGTCTAACTGTTGAGTACACAAGAGTATACTGCTGCCAGCTCACAACTCTGTCCCTTTTTGAGGATTTCCTCAGTATCAGGACTCTGCCTCTCTTAAGGCTCTGTCCTTCCTAGAGGAGGGTTTGTGGTCAGTCAAGGGCTGCTGCAGGGATATGAAGGCTCCGCCATTCATTTCTATTCGAAGGAACGGACTGCCCGTTTCACCTCCAGAGCCCCACCCGCAATCTGATGAGGCCTCACTGGCAACCACTTTGTCCAGCAGCTCCTTCCTCCGCTCCCTCTCGTCCTTCTAACTTCGTACAGATGAGTCTCCAGAAGCACTGCCAGGTAAATCCGCACACAGCTCCCGGCCTCGGTGTCTCTTTAGGGGATTCCCAAACCTACTCGCCGTCTCAGTTTCTTTTCTTCTTTTTATTTATGTATTTTATTTTTACACAGAAAGAGTGTTTCTAGACAATGACAAGTCTAAACAATACTGATGAATTAGTTTAGATGCTGAATGATATTACTTTTTATAGTTCAGCATGTATTACCACATAGTAGTCTGGACCTATTAAATAGCTTAACCTACCTATTATGCATACTTAGTATCAATCTTACCAAATTAATTTTCCAGATTTGTACAGAATGTAAGCAGAAGTTAGAAATAATTTTAATCTTTGTGTTTTTTGGTTACACATTTAAAGTCAAATAATAGAATCTCTGTGACTAGCTGCTGGATGTGAAAAAGAGAGCCACTACTATAAACATTTTATACAATTAAAAGAAATAAAAGAAAATTATGAAAGAAAAATGTTATAAAATTAAAGGAAAGGTAAAATTTAAATTTTCACAAAATCATAGAAAATAAAAAAAAAGATTTCCAAACATACGCAAAAATATATCACCCTATGTCTTTTGACTGTTTCTTATAAAGCAATAACAAATAAAGTTAAACAATACTTATCTATTAAAGTAGACTGAAATGGAATAATATTAGACATACTTAAAATATATGGTGAAATGTTTCACATATATATATAATGATATATGTAAGAAAATATTATAACATTTTGCTCTATTATTTTTATTCAGATTTTTTAAAACAACAAGACGGAACATAGATAATTGAAGCTTTCATTTGTACCTAGTTTACTTTGAGTCTCTCCTTTCCTTCACACTATTAGTCCCAATTCTAAAAATGATGTCTAACTTTCTGGCCCATGCTCATTGTAATACACACACACACACACACACACACACACAATATGTAGTGCTCTTTTGCATATTTTAAAGTTTCACACAATTTCTTTCATATTGTAGACATTATGCAATTGTTTTTAGTTTTTTGTTTTTGGATTTTATTCCTTTTGGTAACTGTAATACTGAGTACATTTAATTTAACTTCAGTATTGTTCTATCTTACTAAATGGAACCATTTATTTAACTGTTTTCCCAGGATAATTTAGCTTCTGTTGTATTATTGTTGTTTGAGTGTGTATGTGTTTAACAAATAAGGCCATCGATCATCCTTGCATATGGTATAATACATGTAATTGTGGAAGATAGACTATGCCAATTCATTAGATTATCCAAAATTATAAACCAGGTTACTTTACATATTCACTCTCCTAAATTAAGGTAACAAACTACTGTTTTCTGAACATTTTTTGTATCTTAAGCATACATTCTGCAGTTTTTATTTATGACATTTAAATAATTTCTCATCTTTTATGAATGTAGCTTTCAATTACTGTCACTGACCTTCTCAGCATTAGTGTTGTTCATTTTTAATTTGTTTATTGTCACTAAGTGACTCATTCTGATTGGAAGTGTTCTTTGCCGTTTTCTTCTGTCTCCCTCCCTCTGCCTTCTTTCCTCCTCCCTTAGTCTCCTTTACTCACCTTGTTCCATCTGCTGTCTCATTCTGTCAGATTCAGTCCTGTTTTTCAGTTTGGCAGTTACCTCTATTCCAACCTCCAGTACTGTCAGTCGAGAATCAGTTTTTATGTTTACCCAGAGATGATATCAGAGAATCTAGTTCATGGTGAAGGACTGGCTCAATTCTCTCAGCCTTATTGTTTGTGTCCTCCTGGCTCCCCAGACACCAGCTTCATTGAATCTGAAACCCTGGGAGTTGTTGAAAGGTTTTTTTTTTTCTTTTTTCTTTCAGAACCATTTTATAAGTGAGAGAACCTCCCTCAGATCCTGGTTTCAAACACTAATCCTGGCTTTGCTCATCCTGTCCAGCATGGGGAAGCTTTATTCCCTTTACTTCAGCATGAACTAAGTCCCCATAAACCTGCAGCCTCAGGTTGGCTTGTTATTTGGCATTCATGTCTTGGTACATGGAAATATTTCTCTTCTTCTTGAATTCAGTTATATCTTTTTTAAATTTCTCTTCTTACAATTTATCTATAATTGCTAAACTTTGGAATGGGAGATAAAAGAAAAGAAAAATTGTACATTTAGAATGTTATCCTAATTCCATGTTATCTTGATGACTGCTATTTAATTTATGTGTCATAAATACATATTTGTTTCAATAAGCTTACAATTACATTATTTAGGTGACTCTGTAATAGGTTTTCATATAGATGCATTATATTTTATTTAACTAATACAGTATAGGTCAATATTCATTTGTTTCCATGATTTGTTCTCATGCATTGAAAACCTTTCCATGTATATCTTTCATGTCTTTGTTCAATTATTCTCTTAAGATAATTTTGTGGAGGTAGAAGTCATGATTTAAAAATGTATTTGTTGAGATTGGAAGCTAAAATATGGAGTTTCCAAAAATTTATTTTATATTTAAAACACCGGAAAATAAAACTGAGAAAAAAACATATAACTAAGCCATTATTTGTAGTTCACTCTTAGAGAAGATTGAATTGCTGATATCACAATCAGTAAGTCAATTAACTAAACGTAATGAGTGTTTATTCAGCCTTTATTATATATTACATATATAAGACAATAGATTTTAAATTTTTGGTTTTCCCAGGACTTTTACATTCTTAAAATTATCAAGGACACCAAAGCACTGTTTATAATGTGGGCAATATTTATCAATATATACCATGGAAAACATGAAAACCGACTATTTAAATTTCTTACATATTAATTCATTTAAAATAACATTGATAATATCATTGAATTTCAACATAAATAATGTTTTAAAGTGAAATGCTCTTTTACAAAGCAAACAAATAAACAGAAAAAAGCATTAAAACAGTTTGGCTTTAAATTATTCAAATCTGTTTCATTTTTAACTTAATAGAAGACATCTGGATTTTCATAACTGCTTCTTCATTCAATCTGTTGTAAAATGTTTTTTTTTTATTTGTGGTTGAAACACATAAAGAAATCCTGTCTTTTTATTATAAAGTTGAAAATGGAAAAGTGGACTTACAGCTTTTTCAGATTGATAATTCATAGTCTTTATTACTATACCCACCTCAATATGTGGTAGTTTCTTAAATGTAAGTTGCTATTCGAAATCTGAAACTATATAAAAGATATTATTTGGCATACTATGTTTTGTTAAAAATCTGTTATTTGTCTTTACTTTGAACAGATTTGGGAATATCATGCATTGATCATTTGGGGGACAATTGCTTTCTTTGGAAAATGTCATGCACATCTTCCAAATGTTGACACATTTGTAATGTGATAACAAAAAAATTGCATTTGTTACTATTATGCCTATCTTATCAGAAAAGACTTTAGAGTTAGAAAGCTGTCAAACTAACATTGCTGGATAGAAGTGTTCCAAAATTATATTTTTTACTCCAAATTTTAAATTGTGTCATTTGAGGAAAAACTACTGTTAAGTGTTTTTCTTAAACACTTTAAAGCCTTAAATTCATAGTCTGATTTTCAACAAGTGTCTGCCAAGTATCCATGTCTGAATAGACATAGTTCATCAGTTATTTCAAATAAAAATGTTATTCTATGAAAAGGTGGCCAGGATAGTTTGCAACTCAAACAGTTGTGCATGTGCTTTTCCTTGAAGCAACCAACATATTTTGGTATACATAAGTGTTTTATACATACTCCCAGTTTCATCATACAGCAGAAAGACAGTATTCAGCCAGCGGAGTGGCGGAAAGTGTAGAAAGAGTAGTCAGCAGGACTCAGAAAGACCATCTGGAAAACCGTTGTTGTGATCTGTGCAGACAATGACGATAGCCTTGAGCACAATAAAGCGGCTCTGAGAGATATTCAGGAGCTTGAACTGTCCGAATTTGGGTGGTGAGATTTGGAGAGGGTGATGTCAGGGATGATGCTCTCATTTCTAGCTGTGGCAGTTTAGTGGATGGTGGTGCCACTGACATCAAGAAGGTGGGAGCATGGACTGGAAGCAGTGGAGAGGCGATAAATTTGTAGGTGAGGAAAAAGTTTTTTTCAACCTTCTTTCAGCCCCTGGCTGGATCTGAAAATTTACTGTAAAGGCAGATGGCTAGAAGATTACAGAATAATAGATTATGAGACAGGGAGCCATCAGAAGGAAATGAAGACCCAGAGAAACTGATAGACCCTTGCACTTTTATGCTAGGTTTGGTGAAGAGTGGACAGTTGTGGAGCAACATAGGTTAAGAAGTACAAGGTAACTATAGTAACCTGGGGGAACTTAAGCCAGCCCTGTTTGTTAGAATTCTTCTTGGTGTTTCTTTCTCTTCTGAGATAAGGATGATTTTTTTCCTCCAGGTACAGACCGAGCACCTGTCACATGAAGAGTTAATGGCCTGTTTCAAGGAAGAAGAGCTAGGCTGGGGCAGGTGGGGCTGGGGCACAGGGTTAGAGTGACCTTCCTGCTTCCATCATTTTCTTCAACTTCTTCATTTTAAAGTATTCGATATACCGAGGTATCATATTTTGGAGTGGTGTATCCTAAACCCCACCAAGTTAATTTGTGAATAACACAAATTTGATGTGTTTGTAAGAGACCTTTAGTAGCTGTGGGATAGACTTGCATAAGCAACAGCAGGAAGAGGTTAGTTCTCTATCGGCAGATATGCTGACTGCAAATCCTGAGAGTGAAAATGATCAATCAGCCAAGCATAGAGAGTAGAATGAGAAGAGGGACTAAGACAAAATGCAAAGAACATGATGTTTAAACAGAAGCCTGTGGAAGAGCCTGAGAAGGAGTGGTCAGAGGGATGGCAGAGATCCCAGTAGAGTGGTCAATGTTTCCAGTGTTCCTATAATCAGGTAAGGAATGGGCAGGAATCACTTGCCTTATCAACAGAGAAGGTAAGAGTAACCTTGGCCAGAGCAAGTCCCAGGAGAATACTGGAAGAAGCCAGATGAGGAACAAGAAATTCAAAGTGAGAGCCTTTGTAGCATCTAGGAAAATGGTGGTCCGTCCTTGAAGAGTCATTTGTAAACTCTACTGCAATATGATGAGGGCCACGCAGTGGGAGCCATCTATGGCCCATACGTCATATGCCTAGTAATTTAGGAGCAGGTACCAGATGCACAAACTGTCCAAGTTTCTGACTATGGGCTGTTTATTTCAGATAAAGACTCTGGGGAAGGCATTTGATTGGATGTGGACAGAACACCATATTTCCTTATGTTTCAGAACAGGGATTTTGAAATATAAAAAGAAACAGGCATCGTAGAAAATTCATATGCTGAATGGATCTATGACAATGGTGATAGGAGATTACTCCATGACCACTGACTGAAGATAAAGATTCTGTGTTTGCAATAAGGATGGCTTGTACCTCAACTAGTAGGAATCATGCTTCTGTATCTATACATAACAACTTAGTAATTTACTTTTTAAAGCTGCATGCAACCAACACTTAAGATATAACACCAATTATTGAAGATGTGTTGAGTCAGATTTCCCTAGTGTTTGCATAACAATTTAGCAACACGATGCTTATGTTTGGAGTTAAAATTTTAACATAGCTCCCAAAGTTATCTCATTTATGGTTGACTACTGAGAGAGAATTTGACTCCGTTTATCACCTAATTAGTGGAAGGTAGTTATAAGCAACACAATAGCTTGAGAATGGAGCATTGGTTCTCCTAAGGAAGCAATAATAACACTGATAGACAGGCTATTCACCATCTTGAAATGAAATAGCCAGTCAAAATTAGATGCATTGGGTTCTCCATCACTCCCCCAAAAACCCTTTAAAATCCACGCACAGTAGAAAATATCCAGAGTTCACAGATGCCACCCTTCCCTATGCCCTTCCTTCATCTGTTCCACTGTCCTTTCCTGTAAGCTTCCCTTCTCTTCTATTTCAGCAGCCGTGCCAGTTAGACGCCTTTTGTTTGCAAACACCAGAAACTCATCTTGTTTTATGTAACCTTAAAAAATAAAGTTACAAGAAAAATGTTTGCTAAATAGTAAAAAGTAAGTCTATTATGATGCTTGGAAGATGTATATTACTTCTTTGGTCAAAATTAGGTAATTTAAAATTCTGTTTTTAATACATAACAAAGAAGATTATACACAATTTTATAGCCATCTGATCAGCATCCCTATGGTAGCCTATTCTCAGAGCATTCTATATTGTTATTTTTTTCTAAAATAACTGCCAATACACATATTTAAAAAAAAGACTGACAATACAAACAAGTTGGTGATTGAACAACTTGTTATTTCAGCTATTGACAGTGCTTCGAGATTCTGATATTATGAAGAGTCTTCTATTTATGTTAGTCACTATCTTCATACTATAAATGAAGATAAAGAATTCCGTTTAATAAGCATTAATTGACTATGTTCTGTACCCAAGATCCAATGCTAAGAACCGAGGGAAGAAAGGAGCTCTAAATTCTGTTAAGGAAGAAGATGTACAAAACAAACTCTGACACTAGGTAGTCTGTGATGAAGGCTATAACATTATATATATATATATATATATATATATATATATATATATATATATATGGATGTTTGCTAGGAGGTCAGAGGAAGGAAGAATTATCTTTGGAAAAAGGAGCTGACGTCTTCCTATAAATGCTGCACCTTAAATAAAGAACATATTCTGAGAGCTGACAATGGAGAGATAAACATGCCAAACACTAGAAAAACTTCAATAGTCATGGTCACGTGGTCGAATTCAGAAAACACACAGTAGTCTGGGGATACCCAGGCATGTGGTACTCGGAGGCACTGGGTAAGAGGGGGAGAAAACTTTAGTAAAAATTAAAAGGGAAGGATACATTCAAGTGAATTCTGAAAGCAGTATCTATTTCTTCTTTTGATGCTTTCTGTGTGGATTCTCAAATTCAAGTAAGTTATTCTCTCCCATAGATCCAAAATAGAGTCTAGAGAAAGAAAATTTGGTCCATGCATGGGATCTTTCTTGCTGGAAAATAGTGCAGTAGCTGAAAGGGAAAATAGGACCAAATGAGTATCTCTTTTTTAAAGTTTATTCAACTAAAGAAGTTCATCACCACCAAACTATTATATGAAATGTTAAAGGGGCTTATTTAAGAAAAAGTAGAAGATCAAAGCTATGTACAATAAAATGTCAATAAATACAAATCAATCAACAACTGAATCTAAAAAACAAACTAAGCAAACAAGAAAAACAGAGTCAGGATCATGGATACCAAGAGCATTTTGATGGCTGCCAGAGGGGACGGGTGTGGGGGAATGGGTGAAGAGGTGAGGGGATTAAGAAGTGCACATAGGTAGTTACAGAATAGCCATGGGGATGTAAAGTACAGCATAGAAAATGGAGAAGCCAAAGAAGTTATACGTACGACCCATGGACATGAACAATGGTGGGGGTGGTGCTGGATGGAGGGGGGCCAAGGGGGAAAAATCAGGAGAGCTATAATAATATAATCAATAAAATATATTTAAAAGAATAAAGTTTATTCAGCAAACATTAACTATTTAATAGGAGTCAGACACTGGGCTGAGTGCTAGAGTACAATGGTGCAGAAAAGAGAACTGATTCTTGTCCATATGGAGTGTACATTCACGTTGGGAAATGGACACTAAATGGCATCAGAAATATTTAATTGTAAATTGTGATAAACGCCGTGAAGGTATAACATGAAGGAGACATTTAGGGTATGACTAAAGGTGTTTTTAGGCCTTTCTGATTTATATTAGGAGTTAGGTTGGCATTCACGTTTCTCTTAGTAGATATGAATTTCTGGACTGAATTATCATTTGTATATACAGATTGATGTCTCCTCATACCAGTGCGATATTCAAGAAAGAATGTGAACTTTGAGTATGTATAATAATTTGGTTAAAATTTGAGCTCAGCTAATTATTACCTAGTCATCTTTATCTGACTCTGTTTATCTGTACAGACAATTATTTCCACCTTATAAGGTTGTTGTAAGAATTAAAATTAGTACATGTAAAAGTCCAAAGATAGAATTTATCATATTAGTTAATAAAAACTATCACTAACTCCATAGGATTTCAATAAACTTTCAAAAATACAGGTTATCTTTATGAAAACACATTTCTTAAATTTTATCAGCTAAAATATGTATGTTAATAACACATTGTTGAAAATATTAGAGTTTAAAGTTGATATTTAATCAAATACCCTTTTTCCTACCTACCCCCGAAAGTTAAGGACTAGTTGACGAATAAACAGGGGTTTCCCTCTAAATATCAGATATATTTCTGGAAGTACTGGATTGAAGGTCATGACTGGAATCTAGAGTCAAATTGGCTCCCAACCATTATCTGTACCACACATCCCTAGTCTAAATCTTGGGGTGACTCATCTGAGGGAAAGCTTGGGTCTGCAAAGCAGGCAAATGTCACCTAAGCAGTGGTGAGGGTGATGATACCATTTTACTGTTGAAGCCTAGTAGGAGGGGCCTAGTGAATAGTGAAAAATGTCTCCAGACCTAGCCTGACCAAGGTGTGCTCTTTATGTGAAAGCAGACACATGACGAAGACACCTCCAGCCCAGGGCAATGATCCCCCTCAAAGACAGACAGGATGAGACTGAGAGGCACATACGCAGTTTCCTCTCCCAAGTCAGGAGTGTCACCATGCTACACATCTCCCAGGAAACACTATGGCAGGCAAATCGAGTTGTTCCAAACACCCATGAAGTGCAGCAGTAGAATGAGGACGATCTAGACCAGGAATCAATTGAATCAGTTGGGCTGAGAAGTGAATAAGAAGGAGGGTATAAAAGGTAGATGTTGTTGGCTTTACACTTCAGCCTAATACCACCCTTCACTCAGTTATTCTAAAATACATTTACTTACCCTCTTCAGCTGTTCACCTCTGGTCTGTGCCGAGGGCTTGCTTTTCTTTTAAATGTATTCATACCGTATTCCACTCTGTCTACAAGGTCATATCTATTTGTAAAACCACTCCCTAGGATTCTGATAGATTTATTTCATTAACTGGAAAATTTTTGAAAATGCTGTTCTTCACACAAATTTTTCAGAAGTAAATCATAATTATACAATTGCTATTGTTATTAGTTTAGTATTTTGATCTTTTGATAACTAAGCATAGGAAGATAGCCCTTAATGAGTACAGAAACTTTATTCATTTTAATTTCGTTTGACTATTTACCATACTTTTGGGACTATAAGACACACCGGACCATAAGATGCATCTAGGTTTTAGAGGAGGAAAAAAGGACAAAAAGTTTTGAAGCAAAAAATGTGATAAAATATTTAGTACCATAAATCACATAATCTATCACCAATGTAAATATAAACAGCCAGGTAAGCTACATTCAGACTATAAGACATACCCTCATTTTCCTCCCAAAATTTGGGGGAGTGCAGTGCATCTTATAGGCCAAAAAATACAGTATATATATTCCAGTACATGGATATATTTAATTGGACATATTCATGCTGTGAGGGGCAACTTGAGAAAGGGAGGGAGAAAGAGAAAGTGTGTGTAAAAGGTAGACAGATATCAAAGAGATACTTTGGTTATTGATAGTAAAATAGAATTATTAAATGACAGACATTAGAAAGGTAGAAATGATCACTTTCATCTCCTTTTTTTTAGATGACAGAACTGCGATCCAGAAAAAGCAAAACAAAGAACACACACACACAGTAGCACTAAATCCCAAACAACCTGCGCTTTCTTCAAGTCTCTTAATTTCCTGCCACAGAGCTGGAAATTACCTTGCTTAGAATTCCTCCATTAAATTAGGACATTGCAATAGCATGTGGAATGGATTTCAAGTACAACTCAATCATGAGAGAGTAATGAAG
>PVJI01015635.1:0-40562 GCA_004026765.1 Micronycteris hirsuta
CCCCGGTCTCTCTTTCCCCGCGTGTCTCGGTATGAGGTTCATACACGCATTGGGTCACGGTCACCCACGGGTATCGGCAGGTCTGATCTACCCCGTGTCATTATGTAATACAGAAGACAATGTTTTATTTTATAAAGAATTATTTTCTTTTGTCTTTTTGAATTTTAAGCCTTTCCTTTGATATACTTAAACATATTAAGCACAAGTAATTTAAAACTTGTGTTTGATATCTCTGTTTCATTAGGATCCCTGTATGTCTGTTTCTATTACTATTTCTTTCAATCATCAATCACAGTGTCTTATCTTCTCATATACTGGTTAGTTTAGATCGAGTGCTAGACATTGTGTATGAAAAACTGAAGAGATAAATTGAGGCCTAGTTGATGGTGTCTTTCTTTTGGGAATTATATTTGTACCTTGGGAAGGTACTAGTCATCCCAAGTTGTATTTATTCAACAAAGAATTGAAGTAACCTCAAAGTAAGATTAGACCTTGCCAAGATTAGTTTATTTTTGGTTTACTCTTGCCCACAGGGAGCACATGGTTTTCAGAATCTTAATTGAAAGCTAGGAGGGTATTCCAGGGATCTACTTTCCCCTTGCCAAGCCCCCAATTCTAATTTGTATCTTCCTAGAGCTGTGAGGGTCTGGTCCCTCATCTCAACAAGTTTAGCTTTTTAGTCATCTTTTCTGAAACTGAAATGTGCTCTTAGAGAAAAAGCAATCTCAGTTGCTGTGTTCAACTTTCAAGATTTTCTTCTTTCCTTGGATCTTGACACCATTTTTGTTTACTGAAATGTTACTTGAGAATATCTGGATTGTATTCTATTCATTTTATTGTTTTGAGTTCAAAGTATTAGACTAGTAAATATGTTTATTCCAATATCTTAAGTAATATAGAACTATATGAATAAAAAGCTAATAATACCCCTCCTTTTCACTCCGTCACATCGTGACCAATCTCTGCTCCTTCACCTAGCCAATATTCAGCATGTGTATTTTACATTTACCTATAATTACACAAATATATATACACGTTATTTACAAAAATGAGTGAAAGATCATAGCATACTCATTGTGCTAATTTATGTTAATAAGTTTCCAAATAAACTTATTCAAAGGGCATTTAAAAGTTATGTGTAGAACATCATCCATTTTTGGTAGACAGTATCAGTAGAATAAGCAAAATTTAAGGTTTTTTCTTTTGGATGCAAGATATGTTTTAGTGCTCCAGTCTTTTTCATTTTCTTTCATTAGTTATATAGGTACAAAATCTTTATGAGACTCTGATGTGAATTACTGGTATGTTCTCTGGGCATCCCACTCCACTCTGAAGCTTCTATGAGTAAGTAGCATACAGTGCTCTTTAAGGACTATATCATTGCCCTGGTTGGTGTGGCTCAGTGGATTGAACACTTGCCTGTGAACCAAAGGGTTGCCAATTTGATTCCCAGTTAAGGCACATGCCTGGGTTGTGGGCCAGTTGGGGAAGTGTGAAAGTCAACCACACATTGATGTTTCTCTTCCTCTCTTTCTCCCTCCTTTCCACTCTATCTAAAAATAAATAAATAAAAACTCTTAAAAAAGAAATGACTACATCATCTTAGGCAAAATATCTTTGTGGCCTTGAAGGCTTTAGGACTATAGAAGAAACTTTACACATGAGCATATTATACATTTATATAAATTTAATATTTTATAATATTGTATATAAATATATTTGATGTTAATAACACATATTATCCAAGTATATTATGATGTCTGTCCAGAAGTTTTCCAGCCATGTAAGATGAAAAATAAAGACATTTATTGAGGAAGATACAAGATACAAGAAACATTGTACATGGGACAAAAAGGCCTTAGTTTCCTTCAAAGTAGGCACCTTGGGACCTCACGTACTTCTCCTAATAGCCATCACCTGACTCATCATATTTTCCTGAATCTCACTGATGGTCTGAAATCTCTTCCCTTTCAAAGCTGATTTTAGTTTTGGGAAAAGCCAGAAGTCTCAGGACACCAAATCTGGGCTGCAGTGGGGGGGCTGAGTCACCTGGGTGATTTGATGTTTTGGCAAAAAACTGCATGAGACATGTTGCATGAGTGGGCCCTTTTGTTGTGATGAAGCTGCCAATCACCAGTTGCCCATAGCTGCAGGCTTTGAGTCATCCGAACAGTTTCCGTGGAGGGATGTTCAAGCTTAATGGAAAATTAGATGCAGATTTGTTGCTCTGCTCACTCAGTCACTTTGAATGTGTACACATGCTCACTAAATAGCGTCTACTGCCCCCACTGACTAGTACAGTGAAGTCATCATTGTTCACACATGCACATTTCAGTCCACTGTCCTTGGCTGTCAGGGTACATAGATGTTGAGCAACTGTTCTCATTATATTAACAATGGCTGGACTTTTCTGGACAGACCTTGTATAATTATATATAATAAATTATATATAATATGCATTTATAATAAATTCTACATCATCTTTGCTATATATGTATATACATACACACATGCAAACACATACTACAGGAAGACAAATGCTAGATATATGAGATTCGATGCTCAGATTCTGTTCTTTGACTCCAAGATTAATGAGAATATAAAGATTAATGAGAAAAAAAGTTTAAAAGAGGAAACCTTACCATTATCTTCCTCACATTTAATGTGATAAGTTTTTTAGTGACTCATTTTTATTGACTTTTTGCTAAGAATTCAACTTAGTTTTCATTGAAATGACAATGTTTTTATTGTCCTCATATTTCATTGTTTTAGAACTAGCTGAAATAGGTTTGGGAACACACACACTGGTTCTCATTCAGCGTGCAGGTCAATAGAAGGTGGTAGATGCATGCAGATGTGCTAACGGGGTCTTCTGGCTACCAAGATCAAGGGCACTGGGAAACATGTTTCCAGAGTAGTATTCTTGTAAATGGTCGGAGAGTCAGTTGCATAAAATTTCCTTCTTTTCTGAATATCTTCTTCCCATCCATTAAATCTCCAAAATTAGGACTGTGAGAGATATCTGGTGTTAGAACAATGTACTCCTTTTTTTGACTCTGTACTCTGGAATGCAATTTTAACCAAGGACTGCTGCAAATAGTTTTTAGATTTTGCCTACATAATTTTCATAAGTCTTTTTAGTTAGTTTGCTTCTCTAGAAATGGCTGAAATTGCTGGTGCCATTCCTGGACACTCTTATGCATTTTTAATTTTTCTGCTTCAAAACTGTGTCTGCATTGTAGTCAATTCTCTGACTATTCAAGAAATTTAATATTTTATTATACCAGTATTTTTCTTATTAAAAATTTCATAATTCAAAGGCTGTGTATAAAAAAATGATCTTTTTTGACCAAAATGGCCAGCTAAATTTAGGAATGAATTGATAGCTTTTTTTTTTCCAATGTCTTGTCTGATAATTGAAATTTCTCAATCAACCAGTATTTGGCTTCACCTAGACATTGCCTAAGCAGATCTATTTCACAGTCTAGCTATCATGGTGTCTGGGTCACGTAAACACATCTGGGGCCCATTTGAAAATTCTCACACTAAATTTTAAGTAAAATATGCTTTTGATCAATGAAGTCTTATCAACCCATAAATCTCCTACATGTCTATAATAAGAGCTACAGTCCTTTAAAATGGTCATTACATAATTGTGAACTTGACTACTTTCTCCCAGTCCACTCATGTCTGCAGACAAAAATATAAATTCATTAAAAGACAATTCCCCCAACTCCCTTGTTTCTTTAGGTTTCAGAGGTATCAAAAGACTGGAGTGTGATTGAAATGAGCCCTGGGTGATTTGTTAATGTCTTTTTAAGAAACCCATGAAAATCACAGTGACTTAAAAATGAAACTCATGAATCTGTTTTAAAGTTCATGTAAATCTGAAACTTAAAGTTAAACTTGAAGGTCACATGAAACAAAAGAACCAGAAACCCTGGGGTTCATAGCGTGTTAGCTGTTCTGGTTCTGTCAGTTCTGTGTGGCCAGACCAACTTCCTCTGGGACACTGAATTATGAAAGGACATCTAGTTCTGTCAGTCACCTCCTACATGCATTAGTAAAATCTCAAAATTCTTTAAGAAAAGATGGGTGAACATTTTGTAGTTTTTCCTTTCTAATACATGACTTTTTCCACTTTGGCTTCTAAATACTGACTCTATTATGCATGAAGCATTTGTGAGAACATTTTCCTTAACCAGAGATTCCTTATAGGACATTGCCCCCTCCTGCCATGGGCAAAGAACTCTTTTTGGCACTCCACTCCTCTACCAGGCCTTGTAGGCTCCTGCTAAGTAGGCACTGCCCTCTTAGTACCGCACTTTCCATGGAGCATCCATGCCCTGGGCACCCGCTAGGGAATCTTTCTGCTTCACTGAATGTGCTCTTGTACACTCTTCCTCTAGAAGCTCCCAAACTGATTCTCAGAATCCTTGTGATGATAAAACTACATGACAATCCACAGCAAAGAGGAATAAAGTATTTCTTCCTTCTTGGGTGCACAATGTTGAAAATAGCACAAAGTGTGGTTTCTTTGCAGATGTAGGATAAAGTTTTAGAAGAAATTGTTATCTCAGTTTTTAATGCTTCCCAATACTTCTTTTCTTGAGTCAGGAGATGCTCTGAATATCAGACATCATTCAAAAGACTAAGGCTTTGTTAGTGGGTCAGTTCAAAACCACTTACAGTGAATTTTCCCCTGGAGGCTCTTACTTGCTGCTACATCTCATTCTTCCATCCCATAAACTGAGGTTTTGGTTTTGTTGCAATTTATTTATTTGCTTATTTATGTAATTGACATATAGCATTTTGTAAGTTGGGTGGTTCCAGGGCATAAAAGATAGGGGAAATAGGAATGAGCAGTGCTGGTCACAAGCTGTAAGCTTCCAGTTATAGGGTGACTAAGTTCTCAGGCTCAAATATATAACATGGTGACTATAGCTAACAATACTGTATTATATACTTGAAAGTTGCTAAAAGAGTAAATCTAAAATATTCTCACCATACACAAAAGTAATGATAATTATGTGAGGGGATGGATGTATTAATGAGTCTTATCTATTTATTTTTTGTTTTTTTTTTTTTTGGTTATTTTAATTCTTGGTTCCCTTCTTGTTTAGTATGAGCTTTTTATTTCCAAGAAATAGTGTTGGTTTCTCTGCAAATATATTTTGATTGTCCAAGTATCTCCAACTCACTGCATGTATCCTGTATCTGAGTGATGAACTGAGCTTGGGTTCTTTCATTGGAAGCTCCTCAGCCTCCACTCCAGGGTTAGTCAACTGTTTGCTGGCCAAGGTAAGCTATATATGAATACCACCAAGACTGAAATCTGTACACTTTGTTCTTCGCCGTAATAGGGCTACAGGTTGTGCATTATTACCTGTTTTTATTTTGGTTGAGTAAACTTGGCCTTACGGAGTTTAAGGAACTTGCTCATAGCTCCATACCCAGGGAGAGGCACTGCAGATTCCACAATCAGGCCCTATCTACTGCATCTCACTATGTCTTTGAAACTTGGATATGGCATGCCAATCATGGCTTTTCCTTGGGAAAACGGTCCTAGAAGAAGGTAGGAGAAATTACTTCATTTTCTTCATTTACTCTCTCATTCATCAGGAAGTGAGTAGCATTCAGGTTCATTGAATTGAAACTAGACCTCTTTCTTCTTTCAGCTTCTCAGAGAACTTTTTGTTTTGTTTTACTATTAAGAAAACAGCTGCTTGACATTCCTTTTTAGTTTACTTGAAACCTATGAACCATCTTATTTTAAAGTGACATCTAGTATTGCTCGGTCATAATGAGACAAAAACATTTCTTAGAATTATGGAATGTTGGGTTGAATAAATACAGTCCAGCACCCCATTTGAGGTGTTAGTTTCACCAGCTGAGAGACCATCATGCTTTACTGTATCCACATTTGACATCTAACCATCACCTGAAACAAACCACACCATTTTCAGAGAAGTTTTCTCACACTTCAGTTGTGCCAATGTTGGGCTCAAAGCTTCTGGTTTTACCTGTGCCTTCTAAGAGGAAAATTAAAATATCTATGTTTCTTCCACATTGAGATCTTCGAGAAACCTTCATGACCCCTTTTTAGAGCAATGAAACTAACTAGTTATGAGCTTTTCTTATTTTTAACTTTATAGAACACTTAAAAAATTTGTTTGAAATACCCTGTGAGGTAAAGAGAGTGTTTATGGATGAGGAAAATGAAGCTTAGAAAACATTAAAGAAGAACCGGGATTCTTCTGGCCCAATTACTGGAACTCCTTTCTGCAAGCTTCTCTCCTTTTCTAGGTAAACTATTGCCATTTTTCTTCAGTCCTGTGCAAAGTCCTCTTAGCACCCCGGGTGCTATCTTGGCTCATGATGATGTTTATGTTCTCAGGACTGAAAGAATTGGTAGATGACCATAGTGGGGCACACTAAGATGATTTCCTGAGGACAGAGTGGTTACATAATAAAAAATGTATTATTTCAAAATTTTCCCCTAATGAATTTACATGCCATCTTACCAAGGGTTATGCTCAATATATTTCTATTTCCCTAAAGTTCTAAAACCTATGAGAAGATAGAATTGCAGGAGTGTCTCGCATACATCTCCATTTTCTCTGCCACCACCCTAGTTGAGTTCTTTATGATGCTTTTCCTGAATGTTTGAAATGTCCGCTTTATTG
The DNA here is from genome assembly GCA_004026765.1 of Micronycteris hirsuta. Classification (NCBI taxonomy): domain Eukaryota; kingdom Metazoa; phylum Chordata; class Mammalia; order Chiroptera; family Phyllostomidae; genus Micronycteris; species Micronycteris hirsuta. Next base: position 6,687 of record PVJI01015635.1, read on the forward strand.
TTCTCCATCACAGCAGTCATTCCCTCCTGCAAATTCAGAAGCTTCCTTGCTTCCAGGATCATCCTCTCCGAACTTAAAGTTAACCAAGTCTATGTTCTACTCGGAAGCCTTCAATTGTCTCTCATTATATGGAAAATACTGTGCAGTTCCTCAGGCTTATCATTTGACTTCTCTACGTTGCCCCAAACTCTCAAAAGATCTTCACTAATACATTTTTGAATCTACAGGGCTAAGAACTTTATTTGCTGTTCTCTAACTATGGCTTGCACTTTTCCCTGTTTCTTTGTTCTTAAGCACACTGGCTTTTCTCTCTTTTTAGAATTCTGATCGTTTCTTATCTACCTACCAGACTTCCTATTTTTCAAAGGCAATTGAAATCTAACCTCCCTTCAAAAGCCTTCTGTGTTCCTCATTTTTAAAAACTTTTTATCAACTCTATTATGTATTTATCACAGTCAACCACTATTGATTACTTATATATTTGACCTTCCTGATACACCGCCATTCCTGGAGAAGAATATTCCCTGTACATCATGGGCACTTAAATGGCTTTATATATTGAATGTTAGCATATCCATGTCTCTTATTTATTCATTATGCATTTCTTCAATATACATTTGTTGAAGGACCACACTATGACAAGCCTGGTGGGGAGATCTGCACAAATGCATCTAAGTAGAATTCGGTGTAGGAGAATACCATAATCAAGATAAAAGACAGCTGGTTGATCTGTGATAACTTTATTTTAAGCTGTGTTTTTTTCAATGATCTTTTAATTCCTCCTGCTTTTATTTTAATCATTCAAGTTTTGGTCTCTTGCAGTCTTTACCTGGATTGTTATTGAAAACCATGTAAAACAAAATGTAATCCAGTACTTTTTCTCTCTTTTCATAGTATGTTGGTCTTAGTTTTCTTTTCCTTCTAGACCTTAATAGCAACTATTGATTCCTTCAGCATTTTCACCCTTTCCTTTCTTGCTTCAATGTTGAAAACAGTGTTTTACTAATATATTTCAGCACATAAGGGATTAGAGTGTTAGGGCTATTCTGTTAATAAGTGTAGTCAAAGAGAAAAAGTGTTAATCCAACAAGAAAACACAGAAAGATTCAATGGGGACAGATACTTATTAAGGTCATCAAGCCCTAGTCTTTAGATTCTTTTAGGATAATAGTATTTGGTTGCACCATTATATTTTTGCCCTCATGGATATCCATTTTTATTATAATAAGATGGATACTTATTATAATAATACTAACACAATTTGTCATTTTAATTACTTTAATGTACATTTTGTAGCATTAAGTATATTTACATTGTCATGCATCCATCTCCAGGGTCTTTTTACCTTTCCTTAAATGAAGCTCTGCACCCATTAAACACCACATCATCATTCTGCACCTCCTACTCCAGCCCCTGGAAAGCACCATTCTGCTGTCCGTCTTTATGAATTTGACTATCCTGTGTACTTCCTCTAGGTGAAATTAGACAGTATTTGTCCTTTTGTGATAGGATTATTTTACTTAGCACATAACATCTTCAAGTTTTATCCATGTGTATCATGTCTCAGAATGCCCATTTTTTAAAAGCTGAATAATATTCCTTTACTTGTACATACCATATTTTGTACATTCATTCTTCTATCTATAGATGCTAGGGTTGCTTCCTTCTTTTAGCTATTGTGAATAATGCTGCTCTGAACTTTGGTGTACAAATATCTGTTTGAGTTCTTACTTGCACCTATTTAGGGTATATATCAAGAAGTGGAATTGCCACATCATCTAGTAATTCTATGTTTAAGTTTTTGAGGAACCACCATATGTTTTTACATAGTGAGTATAACATTTGCTGTTTTTTACAGCAATGCACAAGAGGCCCTGCCAACACTTACGCTCTGTTTTACTTGTTTTGTTTTATAAATAATAGCTATCTTAATGGGTGTGGGGTAGTATCTCATTGTGGTCTTGTGGATATTTCTGATGGTGGTACTTACCAAGTATCACCTCTTTTTCAGACTTCCACCTCTTTTTTCACTTTGTTCCATGAAGATTTCTTTCTCAGAAATGTCATTTAAAGAGTTATGTAGGGCAGAATGGTAGATACCTTTTGTGAGAAGAAACTTATTTAGATTTATGAGACCTCCATAATGACACTTCCCATTAAAGTTGAGCTCCTCTCCCCTCACCAAAACATTTGTAGAAAATTTCCTCACACCTCTTTCCATCTATGACAACATTTGACATTAGTTCAGACATGATCAACCATTTATTAATTCATTTTTCCATTTATTCAAAAATTAGTTATTATACACCTGTGCTCTGTTTAAATCTTCTAGCACTTCTTTTTATCTCTTTATTGCTTATAGTAAGTAACAAAACATGCTAATGAAATACTTGTGCAGTTTCCCACTGACTAAATGTCCAGGTTGGTTCTCTGCATACATGTTCTGGGAGGGCCAAGTTTTGTAGGGTACATTGCATTGCCTCTTTGTCTTAGAAATGAATGTTCACTTTATATGGTGTTCAAGTCAGCATTTTAAAGTGGGACCCTATACTTTAAAAAACATATTTATACAACATAAAGTAGATACTTTTATTCCACTTAGAAGTGGAAACTATTCATGCCTTATATTGTTAATACCATATTGTGAGCTAAGGATGCTTAATAAAGTACTAAATAATATGTGAGAAAGGAAACTGTGATTGGCAAACCCAATTCCCTGGGGCTTATAATAGTTTTTAATTTGACCTTTATATCATTACCATAACCAATTTTTGCCTTTTCTTTCCTTCTCTCCCCTTCCTTCCTCCCTCCCTCCCTCCCTTCCTTCCTTCCTTCCTTCCTTCCATCCATCCATCCATCCTAGAGAAAACAAGGTTGACAGTGAGAATTGCCACAATGTGTGGTTATTTTTAGACTTCAAGATTAGCACTAAATAAAAGGTGTCATAATTTTGCACCAATTGTCTCCCCAAGCATTTTCCCCTGAGCTTCGTTCTCAGAAAATCATTGCCATATCTCACTGTAGAAATATTTCCATGTGTAATTAATTTAAATATAACATAAAAGAAATAGACGTAAGATGAAAAAGACAATAATCTTTGACCCAAACCTATTCAACCACTAACCAAAGGTGTATTTTGTGTTTGGTCCTTCTTTTGATGATCACATGATTTATTTTTGTGATCTTTTTGTTATTTAGCTTTGGCGCTTTTCAGTGCGTGAGGAGACATGATATGCATTTTAAAATAATGCAATAAAATATTGAACATATTTGCCTTGTCCCTGGGCATATTTATACTTGTATACACAGTCACATGGAAAGGGCTGAGAAGGCAACAACCTCTGCTGTAAATTACTATCATGACAGTGTGACATGCCACAGCTGCTACCCCACTGAGAAGCAGAATGGGTGTTCCAATGGGATGGATTGCCCTAGAGCCAGCTGAGAAGTCAATGCGGCTCAGAGAGAGAAAGTCTGTTGGACTTAAAAAGAAAGGCCCGTGGAACAGAACCAAATAATATTTAATCCTTTGTGAGCAGGTGTTTTATAGAAATTGCAACTGAGAGATGTTCTTCTGAATCTAGAACAAGGAGCAAATGCAGCCATGGCCATTCTACCAGTTCCCAGTAACACCAAATTGATCGCTTCCATTTGTTTTGACCTCTTATATGAGAAAAGGGGTTTAAAAAAGTGGTACTTTCAACTCAGAAAATGTGGCTAAGTGAAAATGATATAGTTTTCAAATCAGAATGTTAGTCAGAAGCAAGTTCAATATGATTTGAGAGTCAGAGTTTGGGATTTGGAGCTTCAAATCAGAGCAAATGATTTTGAAGACAGCGTTGGAAACTTGAAAGAGTACATGAGAAGCAGAAGTAGGAAATTCTTGACTTCCTAGTTTCTCTACTCAAATTACAAATAGACTCTGAAATGAAATAGGGGTGCTCTCCACCGTGTCTGCCTGATGGCAAACAAAGTTGAGTAGATTTTGTTCTCCATGAGAAGTGGCTAGAAAAGCTTTCATCAGGAGTTGAAAGGGCAGCATTTGTTTGGGGAAAAGTATAATAGATCTAGGGTCAAAAGACCAAGGTCTGAATGCCTATTTCTTCTGTCAATATTTTGGATATCGTTTTGGTTATTGTCACCTCACCTCCTTTGACCTTGGTTTTCACTTACCTGGAAATGAGAATATAATCATTCCTACCTGGGGATAATGTACAGATGTTTTATGAACTCTTGCCAAGGATTATCTTTACTTTAAAGCTGAACTCTTTTATTAGTGATAATCTTTTTAAAAACTTTTGTTTTTGCAGTTGAGGTGGAAGTGTGTTTTGGGGACTCAGCATCTATTGAATGCAACTGGTTTGTTTTCAACTTGTGATATACTCCTAGGAATGATACATAGCTTAGGGTAGAACTAGCCATCATACCAGTTAAATCTAAAACTGCAGTGCCTTAACTCAACAGAATTTTATTTCTTGCACATATAAAAGAGGAATTTCTTATTGGTGGGCTCTTCTCCTCCATGTGATAATTCAAGGACCTGGTTTCTTCCTTGTTTCGGCCTCATCATCTCAACATGTGGATCCCAACACTGCTGTGCATAGAGCTATTGGAAAGAGAAAGAACAGAGAGGATATGGCAGGGGAAGTTTTTATGCGCTAGCCCTGGAAGTGGTGCATATCCCTTATGCTCAATTTCCATTGGCTAGATCTCAGGCTCACAACCACACCTCTCTGCAAAAATGGCTGAGGGATGCAGTTGATTTTTATGCATGGAGAGGAGATGACATTGAATTGGTGAGCAACTAACCAGTATCCATTAAAATTTAGGCCTAGAACAACAACTCACACAATGTCTGGTCTATAATATGGTCATGTTGATCATTTTTGTTTAAAGTATCATTTAACAGGGATAGAAAGGTCAAACTTTTCATAAATCCCCAGAAGAATTAAGAAAAGCTTGTAATCAGTAGTAGTGGGCGTGTGTGTGCTTGTGAGAGGCACAAGCAGGAAGTGACACTGATTTAGATAGCATATCTTTCTCCTGTGTCTTCTCCTTGGGGCTGGCTCTTTGGTCTGACGCTCTGTGGGAAGGAGGCGCTGGTCCCCAGTGGTCAGCACAAGACTACTTCAATGGTCATTTGAGCTTGTTTTGGCTAGCAATGCTTTCTGGAAAGCTGCTACTCTTAAGGATGTGGTAAAAGGCCTATAAGAAAGCATAGCCCCTCCTAATTATTGCCCTGTTTTGGTGAAATTTCCTGGTTCTTTTAGGAGAAATGTAAACCATACAATAATTTATATGTGGACAGCCATCTCATGGTCTAACTTTCAGGTGTGAGAGATTTTAAGGTCAAGAACTAGCCTCAGAAAAGAAGTCTTGTTAATGAATAAGTGATAATGTGGTTCATGAAGGTTTGTGGATAAAAGGACTCATGATGGGAGAGGACCATGAACTCAGGGAAATTGAACCATTGGGTTGGTGGTAGACTTAAGAATGAAAGGCATCTTATCAATGAATTATAAGCATTTTCAAGTATCACATAATTATATTTCAACCAAGATTTTTATAAACATATACAACAATGTTGACTATAGATGTGTTAGCTACAGGCTCCCACACATTTCTATTCCTTATAATATTTTTAACACTGTAGAGAATGATTTCATGCACTGAGTACCTTTCAAATTAAATTCACTACCCATTCTTAGTGAATGACCTTCATAGACCGTAGTTCATAAGCTTCAGTGAATTTTAAAGTCTATGGAAAAGCTCAACATCACTAATCATCAGAGAAATGGAAATTAAAATCACAATGAGATATTACCTCACACCTGTCACAATGGTTATCATCAATAAATCAACAATCAAAAAGTGCTGGTGAGGATGTAGACAAAAGGGGATCCTACTACACTGTTGGTGGGAATGCAGACTGGTGCAGCCACTGTGGAAAACAGTGTGGAAGTTCCTCAAAAAATTGAAAATGTAACTGCCTTTTGATCCAGTGATTCCACTTCTGGGAATATAGATTTAGAATCCTGAAATACCAATTCAAAAGAATATATGCACACCTGTGTTCATAGCAGTGTAATTTACAATAGCCAAGATCTGGAAACAGTCCAAGTGTCCATAAGTAGACGAGTGGATAAAAAACTGTGGTACATTTACACAATGGAATACTACTTGGCCATAAAAAAGAAAGAAATCTTACCTTTTGTAACAACATGGATGGACCTGGAAACTATTATGTTAAGTGAAATAAACCAGTCAGTGAAAGATAAGTACCATATGATCTCACTTAAATGTGGAATCTAAGGAACAAAATAAACTAATGAGCAAAATAGAATCAGAGACAAAGAAACATGGAACAGACTGACAACTATAAGAGGAGAGGAGCGGGATTGAAAGAAGGTGAAGGGAGTAGCCAAAGAACATATATGCATGATCCATGGACATGGGCACAGGTGTAGGGATTGTCTGAAGGAGTTGGGGGTTTTGGGTAGAGAGGGGCAAAGGGGGAGAAACTGGACAACTGTAATAGCATGAAAGATAAAATATAATTTAAATTAAAAACGAAAAAAATGAAGTCTATGGAAAAGTGTATTCAAGTTCTAGATTTCTGGCTCCCCAGCCTCTGTAAGACATTCTGAGTCTGTCTCAGTTAAGGCCTGAAACTCTAAATTTTAATACGAACCTCACACCCAATAATTCTGATGTAGCTAGATGGGTAATGATGTAATATGACTTGCTCATGTTTGTGCAAAAGTACTTGCAAAGAGTTCTTTGTGACTTTTAACATCATAAACTATCATAGAATTATCACTGTCAAGAAGATGAACATGTGTTCCTTTTATTTCAGTAACTCAGCAAAGGCAGGTTAAAAAGGCAAAATAACCTGTGGGCACTCTAAGAAATAATCTGACATAACTCCAACTTTTTGGTGCCTACTGTGTTCCAGGTACTGTACCAGGCTCTTTGTGAGGTTGCCTATCAGTACAAATGTAGAAAGTAAACTCTGACTTGAGAAAATCATCATATTGAAATTGTATTTTATTTATAGAATAAATAAATGGTGACATAAAGCTGTATTTATTCTAGTTCATAAGGAGCTAGAAAAGAAATCCTTCATTATGAAATAATTACTTTCTGAAGGCAGGAAGATAATAGTAATTCGATGTGTGAATGATTTCCTGATATGCAAAAATCAGATCCAAGGGAATTTCCAAAATCTGATATAGATTTTTTTGGCTTTCATAGCACTTTACATGATCTGTGTCCATATTTTCTCTAATTAGAATTTAAAATATCAAAAGTTGATAATAAGAGGATCACCAGAGGCAAGATTAAATATGGTATTTTTTTCTGCACCATCTTTCTTTTCTGATTGTTCTACAATTAACACATAAGTAAACAAATTAAAGGAGATGACTTTTGCTAAATGGTTATAGCCAATTCTCAAATTATGAGCAAGATTGATTTGTTGGTAAATATGCTGATTGTAGATTAGAACAAGTTTTTGATGAAGATGCCAATTTAAAATCTATTTTGGTTTGAGGTCAGCTCACAATGACCTCTGTAACTTTCACTGAGTTCAGCTTCAGCACCAATAAGGCAAATTGAAATTTGCTATCTTCCCTTCTATTACGTGGTGTCTAAGACCCGAGGAGGAAGGGGAGTAACAGGGCTCCTTTAACTCTTTTTGAACTTAAAAAAAAAAAAAAGGTTAATTGAACTTTAATTGACATATAATGAATTCTACAAGTTTAAAATATATAATTTAACAAATTTTGAATTTTCTTATATTTATTTCTAACAAAACATTTGAATTAAGCCAAATCTATCCTCATATCCTATTTTCCCTATACTGCATTCTATATTGTGTACATTGCAAAATAATGTCAGATTGTGGGTAAAGTACGTATGTGGAGATAAGTCTCAAATTTACCATTACTGATGATCTTGTTTCTATGAGAAAAAATGTCCTAAATTTTAAACATTGATTTACATAAATATTTTTTTACATCTTGTTGGTGAGACAAGAAGTAAATATCTACCGTTTGCCTCTGCTGACCATTATCCTAACTGACATATTTGGTCTTCTCACTTATTCTAATATATTTATTCTCAGATATCTCGCTATATCCAGCTCCCAATAAAAATTACCTAATGCCATATGAAGAAGCTTATTGATGGTGGGACGGTGGGAGATGATGTAACCTTACAAGAAACAGGCTCTAGAAAGTGCCTCATTCACATCCAGTGGAAGCTGGTGGGCACTGATGTCTGAGGTGGGGATGCAAACTGAGAGCTGAGGCTTCTACTCCTCCACCCAACCAATGTTCCTTTGATCTTTGCTGCTTCTCTACTGCCAAGTTCTACCTGGTGTCATCGTTTGTTTCCAAACTCAGACTCTAAAACTGTACCTCGTCGTGAATTTTTCTAGGTAGTTACAGCCGGCTTTTCTCTCTGAAGTCCACTCTGCGTTATCTCTATTGGGAGAAAGCAGAAACCTGCACGGATGTACAAAGGTTAGACTGAGAAATACTCACATGGGTGTTTAGGCCTATTCTCATCCTTTGGGTTCTTTTTGCCTTTATATGGTACGATTGTCATCTGCCTGCTTTAAGACTGAAACTAAATAATAATAATAATTAATTATTTTAAAATTCATTGTAATTAAAATTTTAGAGAAAAGGGGGTGGGGGAGTAGTAAATGGTAAAAACAGTCAAATATATAGTGACAGAAGATGATTTGACTTTGGGTGGTGGACACACAATGCAATATGCAGGTTAAGTATCATAGAAATGTACACTTCAAACCTACATAATCTTATTAATAAATATCACCTCAATAAATTTAATTATGGAAAAGAAAAAATTAATATTTTAAATCTATACATTTTTTAAAAGATTTTATTTATTTACTTTTAGAGAGAGGGGAAGGGAGGGAAGGAGAGAGAGAGAAAAACTTCAATGTACAAGTCATACATTGATCAGTTGCTTCTCGCATGCCCCCTACTGGGGACCTGGCCCACAACCCAGGCATGTGCCCTGACTGGGAATCGAACCAGTGACCCCTCAGTTTGCAGGCCGGCACTCAATCCACTGAGCTACATCAGCCAGGGCTACACATCTTTTAATACTAAGAAATGGTGTTTCTTAAAACAAACAAAATAAAAGAATGTATGAAAATTGATTTTATTACCATATTTCAAATAAGAATATTGATAACTCTCTGACACTAGATTTGAATTATGATTGTTCTTTTCATAAATGGCACTTCTCATATGTAAGCAACACAAACAACCTTATAATTTCATATTCCATTCTTATAATTCTTATACTACAATCCCATGATAGTGTAGTGTGAATGACAGTGGTTCTTATGTCAATGGAATTATCTTTATTCTCAATCCACAAATGTAATTACAAGGTTACAGTTATGCGTTTGATACTTTGGTCATTTAATTGTGAATTCCTGTTCCTTTTTAAGCCAGCTTTTGGTGAAAGCAGATGATGTTCAACACAGCCAAGCATTGTGTTACAGGTGCTTTTTATGCATTTACATATTTGATGTTTGCAGCAAGCTTGGAAACTAAGTGTAGTCATACATGGCTAAACAATGGGAATGCAATATGAGAAATTTTTTTTAGGTGATTTCATCATTGTGGGGACATCATAGAGTGCAAATCTACTGGTGTAGTCTATTGCACACCCAGGCTACAACCTATTGCTCCAGGGCTACAAACCTGTACAGCATGTTATTGTATTGGATATTGTAGGCAGTTGTAACACAATGGTAAGTATTTGTGTATCTAAACACAGAGAAGTTCAAGTAAAAGCACAGTATAAAAGATAAAAGATTCTATATCTGTATAAGGCACTTACCATGAATGGAACTTTCAGGATTAGAAGTTGCTCTGGATGAGTCAGTGAGTGAGCAGTGAGTGAATGTAAAGGCCTAGGACATTACTGTACCCTACTGTAGACTTTATAAACACTGTACAGTTAGTCTACACCAAACTTATAAAGCAACATGAGATTAAATCAAAGCATAAGAGAAAATGATGCAATCAGAAGATACAGTAAACATAATATGTATGAGGCTGTTGCCAGCATAACCCAGCATGCAGTTGTGCAGAAAACTTTTTAATAAGTAGAAAGAGTATACTCTAAAATAATGACAAAAAGTGTAGTCCAGTAAATACATAAACTAGAAACAGGGTTTATTATCATTGTCAAGTATTACATACTGCACTTAATTGTAGTATTGTACCTTTGTATGGCTGGCAGTGCAGTGGGCTTGTTTCCACCAGCGTCACCACACACGTGGCTGATGTGCTGCACTCTGACATTACAAAGACTATGACATCACTAGGTGATAGGAATTTTTCGGCTCCATTATAGTCTTATGGGACTGCGGTCTTATACACAGTCCATTGTTAATTGAAATGTCATGCATGCAGAACTGTACCATTATTCTAAAGTTACAGTTGAGAAAACACTGATGCTCAGGGAGTTAAATGATGTGCCAAACAGCAAAGAGTGAGAGTCCTAGCTTTGCTTACGCATAGGTCTGCTTGGCCTTCTTCTCTTTGCACTTTGCTGTCTTGGTACAAAGTGTCCAATTTTCCCATCCAAGGACCTGGAGTCTATTCTTAGTCACTTTCTAATACTGTTACTTCAGTTATGACTCTTTGCTCTTCATTCATGTTCTTGCTGGTAAGTGGGATTTAAATCATCAACCTAGAGATAAACCTTTCACATAAAACGCTGTCTCCCTCGGTTCAAAAAGCAGAATCTGGAGTTTGAAATGAGTATCTTCTCCATATTTCATGGCCACTCCTTTCTTTTTGCTCTCCTGTTCCCCTTTTTGTTTCCAGGCATGAAACACTTGATATGCTCATTTCAAAGATTGGTAAGTTTCATTATTTTGTTTACGTGAGAAAAACTGAGAAGGCTGTGTGTTCTTTCAGGGTCAGACTCTATTCCATTTCCTTCCCTAGTTCAACAAGGTAGAAGTGAATGAAAAAGCATACGAAGAAAGAACTGAAGTTAGAATCAAAGGCCTAGTATGCTATCGAGGCAGGATATGTCCATTTAACTTATTTGACTTCAACGATCCAGGAAGGGAAAGATGAGAAAGAGCAGAGAATGTAGTAATGTAAATGATGCTGGAGTGTGCCCAGTGACAGGGGACGGATCTCCTGCTTCAGCTGGTCTCAGTTCCTGTCACCCTAGTGATGTTCCCCTCTTACTATTTGGAGATTGATACTGGGGTTCGCTGCCTTTTTTTTTTTTAACAGCATAGTTCAGAAATGCCAACCAAGTATATCACCTGGTTTTCTATCAAGGAGGAAGCCATTGGTTCCAGTGCTGGGAAAAAAAAATACTAGCCACAGAAACATCTAAGACAGTACCAGCAACAGACCGTGTCGGACTAACTGGGACATAGTAGATCCTAATATTATGTTTTATGGATGTCTTGGGTAGCTCAGGCTACTATACCAATATACTGTAGGCGGGGTTGCTTAAACAATAGACACTTATACCACACAGTTCTGGAAGCAGAAGTATAAGATCAAGGTGCTGGCCGATCTGGCTCCTTGTGGCGGAGACCTACTTCCTGGCCTATAGATGGCTGCCTTCTCACTGGGGGTGGCCTTTCCTTAGGGTCTCTGTGTGCAGAGAAAGCTCTGCTGTCTCTTCCTTTTCTTGTAGCTAATCCCATCATTGGGGAACCTACTCTCACTACCTTATCTAAACAAATTACTTCCCCGAGACCCATCTCTAAATACCATCACTTTGGGGATCAAGACTTTAACTTACAAATTGTGGGGAACACAATCTTTCAGTCCATAAAAAAATGGATGACATAAAAGATATTTTAATGATAATTTTAATTATTTATGATATTGCCTTACACGTTAACTTTAGAACCTAAACAGTTTCTAAGATGAAATATAGATGGATTTCTCCATTTACTAGAGGAATTTAGGCAAATCATTTCAATTCTCTGAGCTACAATGTCATCTGAAATTGTCACAGTTAGTAATAATTCCACTTTTCATTGTTTGAGGGTATTTCAATATCCAATAAGACAAAATATATGCAAGTAGTTTTTACATATTTAAGTCATATAAAATAATTGTTTGAATAATGTAAAGCATGGATATCTCCTTGAAATCACCAAATCCCATGATGAGTTAAACATTTAGTAATGTGTTGAGTGAATTTTAAAAACTCTGTTTAGATACCATATATAAGATAAGTCATGGGAATGGTCATCAGGGAATGTGTATAAAGGACGCATGGGCAAAGCCAAAGGGGGATGGGATTGAGGGTGGGAGGTGGGGATGGGTGGGGTGGGGTGGGGTTGGGGAGTGGTGGGGAGGAAATGGAGACAACTTTACTTGAACAACAATTAAGAAAAAAGATCAGTCATATGTGTATGTACCAACACACACACACACGGACATAAACTATGAGAGCAAGAGCCACTATGGAGGACACAGGGACAGAGCCAAGGGGGAGGAGGGAGGCGGGGTGGGGAAGGTGGGGTTGGAGGGGGAGGGGAGGGGAGAGGATGCAGATAACTGTAATTGAACAACAATAAAGTAATTATTAACAAAAAATGACTTCAGTGACAGGTTGACTAAAGCTTGGGTTACTTCATTTTGCCTGGTAACTTTACTTGTTTTTGTTGCAAGTTGCCATTCTGCAACTGTATTCCACAATCTGAATCCCTCTTCGTTGTCTGGGCGTGTGTGAGTGCACAGACATTCGAGAGAACTCGCAAGTGTGACTGCCAGTTGCCTCTGAGTGCATAGTCCTGAAATCTTAATATGCTACTTTTTTTCCTCCATAAACAACACAAAGAAGTTGACAGATCCGAAAGGGGCTCTGTGAAAAGATAATTAAGAGCTTTAGAGAGTGTCAAGAGCCCACAGCTCAGCCCTGTCAGCACTCCCGGGTGTCGCAGGCTATAATTAGATGGCATGGAGGTGTAAGGCACGTTTGGCAGTTGACTGCGGCACGGTCTCCAACGGAAAAACAAGGAGCAGCCTCCGTGAGCTATCAGGCAAAGTGGTGAATAGACGTTCTGGAGGCAAACCTTCCAAGGATCTTCATTTTCCCAGGTTGCATCATTCGATGAAGAGCTTTTTTTGCTTTTGATTGGCATCTTCTTGGAACAGTTGGCCTGGGTGAGTCATTCCCACAGTCCTCTTGGCTTTGGGCTGCAGACGTCCCTTCAGCTCCACAAAGTCATGGTCATTTCTGCCTGTGGACACAGCCTGCTCCACAAGCCTGTACTGACTTTGAACTCCAGAACATTCAAACTGATAGAGAGCAGAGCTAGGTGCTCCCTGATAAAAGGACATTTTCCAAAGAACTCTGGAAACATCCAGGAGAGTCTCTTTGTAAGTGGAGCTGAAAAGACAAAAGGCATTACAGGGCAGGATTCAGCGGCCTTAAACACTGAAAAGATTTGGGGAACAATAATCATATGAGGTTCAGAATTAAATAATGAACCAACCACTAATTATAAAATACGTATTTGGAAGTACAAAAATGTTCTAATTTTCCTCATTAAAATGATTTCAATGATTTTAAAAGACACATAAAATTCTTCACAGATGTTACTGCTTTAGCGCTTTCAGTTGGCTGATGCTTTAGGTACACTCAGCCCATTTTGCTCTCTTGGTGTGCGTTTCAGTTCAGAGCAAAATATATCCCGATTTGACTGGCAAAACTCTGCCCTCATGGGTTGCACAGCACTATCAATATGATTGAGCCAAACTGTAAATTTTTAGGCAAATACTCCTGGTCAAAAATTGACCCTAAAAGTGTCTTATTATACAAAAGTATTAATTTAACTGAAAAACTATAATTTATAAGGGAAATAAGGTTAAAATGAAATTTAATTTAATTGAAACACTTCATTTTAATCAATAATATTCAAGTAACATATGAGGATATAATGACATAAATTGAATATATATGAAGTTAAAGAACACATTATTCAAAGTTGGCTGGAAATCAGCCTGCATGCCCTGAAAATACAACTAATTTTTAAATGGTTGAGAATATATGTCTTGCCTCAGATTTCTGTGATTAAAAAATTTTTATACAGGCCTGCTAATTTGTAAAAATTTCCTTTAAATCTTGTTAAAGTTATAAAATATTCAGATGAAGTTGAAGTCCTCATCAATCTTGTTCCAAAGACAATTACTTTCATAAATTTAAAATAATTTACATACATTTTCATCTGTATATCTGAATAATAATAGAGTATTATTATGTTGTAAAGTTATATAAATGGTATCAAATAAAACATGTCATTGTATAATTTGTCTCTTTATTTCTTTATATTTTATTTATTTATTTTTAGAGAGAGGGGAAGGGAGGGAGAAAGAGAGGGAGAGAAACATCAATGTGTGGTTGCCTCTTACACGCCCCCACACTGGGGACCTGGCCTGCAACCCAGGCATGTGCCCTGCCTGGGAATTGAACCAGCAACCTTTTGGTTCACAGGCCGGCACTTAATCCACTGAGCCACACCAGCCAGAGTAATCTGTCTTTTTAAATGTAATGCTATGTTTTCTGAGGTCTATCTATGTTGATATATATCTGGTTCTTGTCTTTTAACTACTCTATATCATTTCATTTTATCGTTAATAACAATAAGGCTGGAAAGGTAGTTTGGACTTCATGGTGGAGGTCCTTGAGTGCCATATTAAAGACTGATAAGGGAGAAAGTGAAGGACCATAAAATGTTTTAAAGCAGGGGTGTAAAACTCATTGTCACCGGGGGGGCGGGGGTCACATCAGTTACCTTCAAAAAGCCAAATGTAATTTTAGGACTGCATAAACGTAACTACTCCTTAACAGTGAAGCGAGAGCTCAGTGCTGCCGCCAAGCAGAAACAAGGTGCAGGGCCGGATAAAACAAGGTGGAGGGCTGGATTCGGCCCATGGGCCTGTGTCTGCCACCTGCGTTTTAAAGCCTTAAATGGCACGAAAAGACCTGCATATCAGAAGATGAGTGTGAGGACAGTATGGAAAGTAGATTGGTGAGGAAGGACATTGTGGGACTACAGGTTAAGACTGCAATTTAGAGCATAATATAACCTTGTAAGATATACCAATGACCCTTGTGTATTAAAATTCAAGTAGTTTCCAGTTTTTCTCTTAAAAAAAAACGATTTGAGTGAACATTCATGTATGTGTGTCTACATGAGAGGGAGCTTTCCCACGTATTTGTACAATATGAATTATACCCATTTTAGTCAATTTTCCATGTTGATGTAACACTTTGGGTTTTTGGGCTCCCAGAGAACAAAAGGAAGAAATAAAAATAACTTAAGGATGTTATAGATATAATCCATGAACAGTACCTGAATTCAATTCTGTTGAAATGAAATATTGTATAACTTTCTTAAATAGTTTTCCATAGTTTATCGTTACACTTAGGTTATTTTTATTAAGTGATATAGTTTACCAGTAAATTATTATCATATTTCCAGAGCTCAATAGGCACTAACAGACTGAGGAAATTTAAAAATCAGTGTCTACAAGTCCTTTATGAAACTAACCTTAGGATCCAATTACCCTAAACCATGCGAATTTCTCCTCAACTGGCAAGAGTATCCAATAGGCTTTTTACTTCGTTTTTGTTGAAAGGGATGGAGGGTACATTTAGGAAGGAAGCAAACATATTAAAAATGGATGGCATGTACTCGTTTTTGTAACCCTCTCACGTGTTCCCAATCAGACTTAAAAAGGTGTATTAAGTTTTGCACCTGTTTTTAAGGATTGTTTGCCTCTTTTCTCATTTTCTCTCATTGACATCTAACAATAAGTATGATATGACAGCCGAACTCAGATGTGAGCATTAGACAGATTATGATCAGGCCCTGATGCGTTGCTTTAGATCTAACCCTCTTCTAGAAGGAGACCCTAAAAGCCATCTCTTTTCTTGTAACCCTGGATGGAGAGCTGGCTCAGGCTCGAATTATATCTTACAGAGTTATCGTGTTCTTCTCTGAATGTGGTCTTAGCCTGGAGTCCCTAAAAACCCTCCCCTCTAACCTACTTTCTATAATTACTGTGCCCTCATTCATTCTCCAGCTACTTAGATCTTTTCACACCATTTAATGCCTTAAAACATTCTATGATCCTCCACTTTCTTCCAACTCGTCACCACAGATAAAGTCCAAGGTCTTGATATGACACTTGTGGACCTCCACAGTCCAGTCCAAACTACCTTTCAGCCTCATCATCATTCATTAATTCTTACTTGTGTAATTTGTGTTCTTCTTGAACACTCATTACTTCTCAACCATGCCCTCATCTTTTGCAGTTCTTTGCCTTTGATATCTACTGCTGAAAATCTCTTAATGACACCACCTTTATAAAATCTTGCTCAACAGTTTATATATTTTTTTACTTGAGAGTTCAAGTAAAGACGATATAACACTGTTTGGACATTTTATAATCCTTATGCTATTACCCCACAGTTATTAGCATCGATATATGAATCTAACTCCTTCACAAAACACTAAATTTCTAGAAATCAAGGAAAATAGTTTATTCACTGTCACATCCCCTTAGAATATTTCCAGGCATGTACTAAGTTAAGTATTCATTTAATAGAGTAGAGCTGGATGAGAAAAGGCATTTTATCTCTTATTCATCTCTCAATATCTTACACTTAGAATAGCACTTGGCACATAAATGCTCACAAATATTTTGCAACAGATCAAGGGTAGGTAAATTATGATCTGTGGGCCATATCCAATCCCATACCTGTTTTTATAAAGATTTATCATAACACAGCCATGCCCACTTTTTTACATATTCTTAATGGGTGCTTTCTCTAGAACAGCAGAGTTGAGTAGTTGCAATGGAGACTGTGTGGCCCACAAAGCCTAAAATATTTATGACTTGGCCCTTTAAGGAAAAAGTGTGCTGACAGAAAAAAAGAAAAAAGAAAACTGTGCTGTGTAGCAGGGAGATGTAAGATCAGAGAAGAGCAAAAAATGTTTCTAAAAATATTGAATTTAGTTATTACTCAGATTTGTCATTTCAAGAGGTTGTCCTGCCCTCTATTTCTATCCACATGAAGATAGGCATAAATTCATTTATTGTCAGCTTTCTTGCCGTTACTTGATGGTGAGTGAGGAAAGATAGCTCAGATTGATATTAGGGATAGCACACACATATATACACATATATGAATATGAGGTGTATGTCTTTGTTAATTGTAGATATCATTTTGGAAAATGCTCAGAATTATAAATAAAAAAAATTATTATGCCGTAACAACACAATCCAATGTTTTAAAAATCACATGGATAATTTTATCTGATTGATTTTCAGTGTTCAGTCAAGAAATTTTTGGTTTGTATACACATATTCATTACTAGCTGAACATCCAAGAATGAACTGTATATAATTGCAAGGTAACAATATTATAATTCCATTAGAAACAGTGGTACTTATTACATGCTAACTTGTGTTTATCCTGAAACTCCATCACCTGATGAATATGCAATTAACCTACTTATTACCACAGAAAACATCTCCTTAGAAATACAACACATCCACATAATTTTTAATCTGATCTTCAAAGGCTTTCTGTGAGACAAAATAATTTTTCCCAATAAGATATATTATTGGAAACAAAACTGCATGTAGCCAATTCACTACATCATCTGATTTATTTTAATTAGAGGTTAGCTGCTGAATGTGATTACAGTTATAATTATTACAATACCAGTCATCCACATTTCCATTAGCATTCTACTTGATAGTTAGCAATAAGCAGAAATAAAATATTAGGACTTTTAGGAGAAGAGATTACCAATTAGTACAATTCTCCACTGGCACAAGATAATTATTAATTATGATCATCATGGTAATTATTCACCAAGCTGAACTTCAGTGGGCTACCTGTGTGGAGGTTCTCCTTGCACTGCATTCTAACATCAGCAGCTTTCTTATCTGCTCTGGAAATCCTGAAGCAATATTTGTATTAAACACACAGTTGAATGCACACCAAATGGAAAGGCAGCTGCAAAGGCGCAGGATGGATCTCCATTTCATTAAAGGATCCGTTCTCTCTGTAGGACATTGGAAGGGGAGTATGTGAAAACATATACCTTAAGAAAGGTACCGCTGTTCACATATATGCTTTCTGGTCCCAGAGGGTAAAATCAAACCAACACTGGTCCTCTCTGCACCAACTCTTTATTCTCTTCCTGAAATGGCCACCCACATTCATACTGACACTATTGTAAAGAAAACAAACAAACCCAATTTGAGGATTTTGATTGCTCCAGGACTAATACTATGTAGATAAGTTAGAAAAAATATCAACCGGCATAATGATTTTCAACCTGCATTCACTTCACCATTGCAGTGCTAAAATATAAGGCCATTATTTAGCAGTATGCATATTCTTCTATATAAATTCTTTTAAATGAAACCACCATATTCTGCTCCAGGTTTTCTAATTGAAGTGAAAGATATTTGACAAGATTTAAAGGAAATACATACCAAATGAGACTTAGACAATTTGCTGGAGTGGACAGCGTTGTACCAGGATTTGGATAAGAGTCAATGCTAATCTGGACTCTGAACTTAGATGGTTACTTTCTGAGGCCAGTGATTGAGCTTTTCAGAGACTCAGGTTTTTTTTTGTACCAGGGGACAGCAACTCTTCTGCCTTGCGTGGGAGGCTGTTGGTGGAGTCAAAGGAATAAAGTATATGAAATAATGTTTATGACCTATACAGTGTACACAAATATATGGCTACTTTAAATAATTCAAAGGAACCACATTTAACTAGACTGTTGAATGCTTCTTAAAATGTAATTTAAGAGTGTTCTATATCACCAAGTTTATGTTTTTACTCAGTAGACAAAGGGGAAAATGCTGGAATTGATGAAAATGGAATTTAGGTAAGAAATTAGAATTTCTTCCATCCCTGGATTGGGAAATGTTGAAATAAATTATGAGACAAGATTTTATACTCTCATTTTTTGTACGTTTAAAAAGCAGAGGCAGAGAACTGATGTTTTGTAAATGAAAAGTGGACAGGCCACCCTAGCCCAGCTCCTGGGGGACAGACCAGAACAACCTCTGACCCTGTGCCTGGGCCGTCAGGACGCACTTCCTTGCTGTGGTGGCAACTCTGTCCTGACTGCACCAATCAGCATCTTGCTGACTCTAAATGGGGAAAAAAAATAAAGTAATTTCTGAATGACTTCTTTTTCATTGCTGCGCATGTTTGCTGCCAGTGTTTGCCTCTGTGCTTGAAAACATAAGCAGAGATTTGTCTTTTGGAAGAGCTCCATTTCTCATGTTTGAGTAGCTACTGCCCTCAAGAAGATCGAGTAGACGAGGGGATGATCACTATCCAATCCAGAGAGGAACACATTTGCTCAACAAGGCAAAAATGTTTAGGAGTAAAAATAAAGCAATTTGTAATTGGCATTTATTATTACTTACCAATATTTCTTCAGTTGGATCAGAAATAAAGACAGACAGACATGATTCAAATTGTCTTTTGGCATTAATCATTTTAAGTGTTTGGAAAGCCCAATTTATGTGAATGTCCATGCTATTGAAGATTTAGACATTTGTTGATTCATTTGTTGGATGAATATAATAGTCATTTGCTTGGCAATTTAATTCTGTTACAGTATTTTCAAAAATATTCATCTTTAATCTAGGCCAAATTTCTGAAATCTATGTCAGGAAGAAAATGCTGTAGTATATAATCTCTGCCCTATGAAGTAATTATATTTAGCAGCTTTTATGAGCATAACAACAGTAATTTTAGCAGCTAGTTTACCCAAAATTATTTTATTCCAAAACCTGAAAGCCTGCAAATCAAAGCGTTCTCTTTGTCTACAAAAGTTAAATCAAAATAAATGATTTTTGTTAGTTTTAAGAGGAAAAATTAGGGTTCCTTGATGCTCAAGTATTTAGTAAGCTCCAAGGTATTATAGGGGGAAGAAATATGCCTGTCATAGGAAAGGAAAAGAATTAAGGAGTAGGATTTTTAAATGGTACCTCTTGACAACAAGAAATAACAAGGAAGCTAGCACCACCTTCACATGCATGCCTACAACACAATAAGCAAATCTGACTCATCTGCCAGCCTGCTAGCTTTGTTTAGAATCAAAGGTGGGGGTGAGGGAATTTATGTAAATTAGGCCCTTCCAAGCAGGAATTTGGATTATTAAAAAAAAAAGAAGAAGAAGAAGAAATGTTTCTAAGTTTAGAAAGTTAAGAAGTGTTTTTGTTCCCACATCAATTCTGAGTAAAAGTGACTTCAAATTCTCAGAACCAGATTAAAAATATGATCTGGAAACCATGGCTATGAAATTTCCACAGATTTTTCAAAGCTTTGAAGGCAACTGTGATCTGTACTTTCATGCCTTTCTGGTCTTACCATGTGTGCATATTGGGGTGGGGGTTAGATTTTTGGATGAGATATTTAGTTCCTGTTTTCTATATGAAATGAGTGTAATGCATCAGATTAAGAAAGAAACAGCCATTTATCCGAAGGTTATGCAAGGTAATTGAGGCTCCATTGTATTTGTATTCTGTCGGAATTCATAGGGAGGTACAATATAGACGCCCAGGAGTTATCCTGAGACTCTTTGTCTAGTACCCTCACCTTGCGGGGATTTGTTTGTTTGATAGAGTCGCAGGGGCTGCAGTCTAATCTACTGACCCCCGATTCCCTATCCTGATTGTTTCGCACTACAGTCATCTGCACTGGGCTTCAAGTCACTTCAAGCATTCTAGGTGCTACTTAACACTGCAGAGAGGAGAACATTGCAAAATTGTCCAAAATATAAGAAGTTTAAGTTGGGATCTAACCAATTGTTGGGGAATCGGAGAGCATGTTCTCTGGAGAAAGTTTGGTTTTAGGGCCAATGTGTGGAGATGATCATTCATTCACGCATCACTAGAGGCATCCCTTCCCAGCTCGCGTCCAGGCCACGTAGCCAGAGCAGCTGCGGAATCTAGAGGTTTGTGAGACTGCATCAGCTCTCGCGTGAGTGAGAAAGCGAGAAAGGGAGAGAATAGGCCCGCAGATTTCCATTCCCCTCGGACACTGTGGTCAGTCAGAGGCTAGCAACAGAGCTCTGGGCTGTGGTTCTCAGGATTTGGAGAGAGCAAGGGTGGCTTCTGTCCACTTGCGGTCCCAGGAATACCTGCTGATTTCCCTCTTCCTGGAGAAGCTAAGGGGCAGGGAGATTCATGATTTCTGTCCATCTGTGGAGCCGTGCATAGATTTTGGACACTAAGAAGACCAAGAAGCAGACAGGCTGCCTCTTGCGATCTCCATGTCTTAGCAGCTAGAACTTTATTGGACCCACGTGGAAATGAATGTCTCCCAGCGTTCATACTATAGCCTGAGGGATTTTATGTAATAATACAATATCAAAATATTAAATATTTTACATTATTTTTACATTAGTATCATTTGATTATTTTTAAATGAGGAAGTGGAATCCAGCCTAGCTATGTGCTGAATGACCTGTCTAGATACTTTACCATTAGGTAACTTTTTTCCTTTCCATGAGCTAGTTTGCAGCAGAGAATTGAAGAGGAGGGAGAGGGTAAGACAAATACAAGTTCCCCAAAGAATGTTAGAGAGGAGAACAGTCTTGTCTTAGGTGGCAGTGAAGGATTGGTGTGATTTCAGTGCCATGACCGTGGAGGCAATGACCCCAATGAAATTCATTTTGAAGTGCAAAATATATCTTGTCGCTATGTAAACTAAAAAATGCCAGCGATCCACTTCAGATGTGCCTTAGGAATGAGTCTGTATGCATTGTTTAAATTATTTTACATTTCACTAAGTTTTGAATGGTAGTAGGGTTAAGTACAGGCTCTATAGCTTATAGAGTTGTATGAGTAGGTTAATTTCAATGAATCTAAAAATGCTTAGAGCAAAAAAAAAACGTTTTAAGCTAATTATGAAAATTACAAAACAAGTTTCTTTCCATTTTTACTTATTTTTTAAGTATGAGATATTATTTAATGAACATCTTATAATTATTACATATTAAGCAACACTATTCAATAGCTTCAAAAAGATTTCAAGAAACAGTATTTTGTGTGAAAATGTTTTAAAAAATTTTTGCTCTTTAAAGGGTCACTTTAACCTTCTTTGAAATAATGCAACTCCAAAGATACCCCATTTTTATTATTGTCATTCCCCAATTTATTCAGTGAGATTGTCATGTTAGTTACTATATGTCAGAACATGTTGTTTCTGAAGAATCCTCCCAGGAGCAGGCATGGCCTTGAAGTGTACTGAGCCTTAGGTGTATAGTCTACTTTTAACAATGACGTAGAAGTGCCCCAAAGATGAATGAGCTGTCACGCAGCCCATCTTAATACTAGTCTGTGAGAAAAGTTCTTCACATCCTTAATATTCATTATAAGGGACATTATTAGGGATGATGTACGCTGTTAATAAATTGAAAGTTTTTAAAGGGGTAATAATCAGGTATAAGAATATTAAAAAAAATTAAATGCTATTGGGTACATTGGGTTTCCCATTAAGTTTCAGTCGCCGGAATGGGCTAAATGAGATTTAATTCTTTGTTTTTAAATAATATATGTATTTATATTTTTAACATACCTACTTTATCATCACTTTCCAAGGTTTTCTATCTTTTGACATTCTGTCTCACTTTTAATGATATTTCTATGCATGTGCTGCAATTCATCAGCACCGCCTCATGTCTTTTTGATAACAGACTGGCTATAAACCATAAGTAGCTTGTTTTAGCAAAGTCATTGTGTAGTTTATGAAATTCATGCTGATGAAGAAACGCTACAGGAATAAATTTATGTGAGTAATTTTTCTTTTTTCCTTTTGTAATTTAAAAGCTCTCTGAAATATATGTTTCCAAATTCATAATATGAAAATACAACTATGTAGAAATTAATTAAGAAGTTTTATATTAGGCTTATGAGATAGCAGTTCAGAATGACAGATGAAAGAAAGCCAGGTCCTCACTTTGGGGATAAATATGTGTGCTAAACAATACCTAAGTAAAAGATTTTAAGACTTGAGGCTACAGAGAAAATTCCAACCAGATTGAACTTGGTAGTTCAAGTTGCAGTTATCAGTAGAATGTTTGCTTACCTAAAAATGCCTTTTGAAAATATGTGAAGTCCTTAAAATATCATAATATATTTTGCAAATACCACCACTAATGTCCTATTTGGTAAACACTAACTTTACAACATAACAACTTTTTGTTTCTCAACTTTTTATATTATCTAGTTATTTCTCAAGAATGCATGCTTGAAGTCTTGTAAATCCACTGGCACCACAAAACAGCAAGAAATCAATAGCAGATGTCCAAGTTCATCTGGAGATGAATAAATTATAAAACTGGGAAATGAGTGACTCATGTGAGAAAGCACATGTCACTCTGTAGATGTATGTGCGTGTATTTGTCGGGGTCTACACTGAAGCAGGGCTGTGCTGGTGTCACAGATCTGTGAAAACTCGGTGACAGGAGATTCTTCTGTCTTTCACTTTGAAACTACTCAACCAGTTGGCATCTGAGCTCTAGTTTTATTACTGAAATTTGACTTCAGGCAAACATTAAACTCATATGCTTTCACTCCTCATAATTATTTAAATCATATTACTTTTACTGGTTACAATGTGGAAGGGAAAAATTCTTTAACAGAAAGTCTCATCTCTTCCTCTTACGGATGTGGCCACAAATACTGTGGGATCTTCACTGACGACATGTGCCACAGCTCTAGCATCTAGACTAATGTTTCATGACCTTTCATTTGCAAGTCAACGGCCCAGGGATCTTGTTCATATGAATAGTTTTATTCAGGATATCTGGGTGGGGCTTGAGGTTCTACATTTCTAGCAAGCTCCTAGGTGATGCCAGTACTGCTAGATTTCGACCACACTGCAATCAACAGTTCATTATAAATGTTGTCTGGGGTCGCTTTGAAATATTCTATATAAGTTATTTTGGAGCAAACCTAAGGCTTACAATAGATTTAATTCCATGTGAAAATGTAATGGTGTTAAAATGTAAAACATGACTAGGTTCTAAGACCCTTAAACTTTCAAATCATTTGAATTTATCACTCTAACCCATATGAAGATCAATACATTTTTTCCTTCCCCCCAAAATTTTAGCTCTTGGCTCACTATCAGTCTTCCCAACACTACCTTTGCCATAAACCCTACTGATCTTCCTAATCCACCTGAATGATTCCAGCCCTTGACTTCTCCAATAACCCTTTACTCTTTTGTGCCTCAGCCTCACCCCTGCATATCAGTTTCAATCATCTCATTCTCTATCCACCACGTTCCATTTTCCACTTAACAACACTAGTCCATTAATGCCCCAAATCCTGTAGAATAAGGGGGACTTACTCTACCTTTTCCTAACCCTTTCTTGCTCCACTTTTCTCCTTATCAGTTTTAATTCATTAGCCTATCATATCATTACTCCCTTGAACACTCCTGTTGATTACGCTGGTTAGGCAGGACCCTAATGCAGCTTATAGTAGACTGATCAATGGTATCCAATGATATCTAGGTCCTAATTCCAGGAATCTGTGAATATCATAATGCAAAGGAGTCTTGAGATGAGGAGACTATCTTGCATTGTCTGAGTGGCCCTAAACACAATGCAAGTGTTTTTATGGGACAGAGGCAGAGGGAGATTTGACACGTAAGGCTGAAGACTATATGACAGTGGAAGCAGAAAGGAATTTGAAGGTGCTGTGCTGCTACCTCAATGTTGGAAGAAGGGACCATGAGCCAAAGAATGCCTTTCTAGAATATAGATAAAGTAAGGAAACAGATTCTTAACTAACGGCTCCAGAGGGGGAAAGGCCCTACTGACACCTTCTTGATTTTTAAGTCCAGTGACACTTACTTCAGACTTCTGGTCTCCAAAACTGTAAGATAATAAATTTGTGTTGTGCAAGCCACTACATTAGTACTAACTTATTATAACAGCTATAGGAAAGGAACACACTGCTTAAATAAACTCGCTGCCTATGCTGTGTTTATACTAAACGTGGTAGGGGGAAATCGTACAACCATGCTAGTCAGTATCATTTTAAATGAAAGTCTTCAAGTGAACCTATACTTCTGCCTGAAATCTTACTATACTAACCTTGCCTGCTCATACTCCTCCCTTATGTTAGATGTTTCATATCTTCTCCTTCCTCAACCTTCCAATGCTTTCAATCTATTCAAACTTGCAGCAGATGACTTATTTCATTGAAAAAACAAAAACAGAATCAATCAGAAATAAACCTGCAGAACTTCAGCAAGCTTCCACTACCTTCGTGTGTCTCTGGCCATTCAACCATTCCCCATTACTGTAAATGAACTTCTCTCACAAGCTACAGCCAACAGCTCCGCTTTTATGCCAAATGTCATCTCTTCTGCTTATTCAACCACATAATCTTTCAGATTCTGTACCAAACATTATTTTCTCTTTTGACTTGTTCATTGCCAGTAACCTAAAAACTCTACTACTCTTTCCACTCCAACTCTAGCCCTATTTATTGCCTCCATTTTACCATAAAGCACATAAAAATGTATCCATTCTTATTGTCTTTATTGCTCCTCTCAAGGTCTCTTTTAATCCTACTGAAATGGACCTTTACCTCATCATCCAATAAAAGTGCTTTGGAAAGGTCGCCAATGATTTTGTTATCTGTGCATCCCAAGGTAAATTCTCAATCCTTCCTTACTTGTCCTACCAGCTGCATCTGACCCAGGTGGTCACTTCCTGCTCTCTGAAGTACTTTCTTCACTAGGCTTTCAGCACAAATACTCCTTGTTTTTTAGTTAATAGACTATAATTAGTTTTCCTTCTGCCTCATCAATCAAACCCTCTCCCTGACCTCTTACTTATCATTGGGCTGCCCAGAGCCAAGTCTTTGGACCTCACCTCTATCGATAGTCACCCCTATTTATTTCTTCCAGTCTGACAGTTTTAGTGCCATCTCTATACTGATGCCTCCCAGATTTATGTATCTATTTCAGCACTTCTCTTCTAAACCCCAGACCTGTGTAGTTAAATGCTTGCTCAGGATCTCTACTTGGGCATACAATAAACAAATGTAACATGTTCATTGGAAAGACTTGGTCTTCTTCTTCAAAAAAAACCCCTGCTTTTCTACACTCTTTCCAATCCCAATAGATGGTTACCTCTATATGCCCATCTTAGGCCGAAAATATGAAGTCATTCTTAATTCCTTTTTCTCACGTACCACATTCACCAAGAGCTAATCTGCAACCTCAGTCTTCAGATTCTTTCTTTTTCTTCTTTTCAAGAATCTGACCAATGATCACTATAGTCCTTCCCACCAGAGATCTCACTTGGATTATGGCTACATTCCCAGCTTCTTTTCATTCCCAAAGTTTATTCAAGACACACCAGTTAGAGTGGTGATTTTAAGAACCTGACACAGGTTATGTCACTCTTCTGCTTGAAATCCTTGGTTCTGACTTTTTTGACACCATTTTAGCTGGACCAGCCTCCTTGTTGTGCGTGGATGACTCCGGACACACTCACACTTCTCGGTCTGTGCACATGCTCCTCCCTCTGTATTCTTTGTCAGATATCCATGCAGTTGACTCTCTTAAGCGTTTCAAAAATGTCACTTTCTTAGTGAGTCCTTCTCTAATAAGTCAAGTTAAACTTACACCCTCTACATTTTCTTTATTTTTGCAATAGTACTTAATCACTATTGGATGGGCTATATTTGTTTTACTTATTTATTGGTTTATTATCTCTCCTTTACTAAAATACAGTATTCTTGTGATTAAGTAATTTTGCCTTTTTTTTTTTGCTGTAATATCCCCACTGCATAGAACAGTGTTTGATGTATAATGGAGACGCAATGAATAATTTTTGAGTGAATAAATAAATGAATGAATAAGTGATTGAATGAAATAAGATAAAGCCACTACCCTCAAAGGAGCCAGATATGTAAACAGATGATCCTATGAGAGTAGAAAGAGACAAGCCAGAGATGTGTGCTAAGCATGCTCTGAAGGGACAGTGGAGAGGTCACGTGGTATTTTAGGATAATGCAAACATTGAGATTACATTGAAGAGTTTGAGCTATTTCATGAGAGTACATTATTGATTCTTTCCTGTATTTCTCTTGATATCTTTCAATGTGGAAACTTCCTTTTCCCTTGAGAAATCAAATCTGGAATTGAACAGATGTATGTTTAAATTTTATTTTCAGAAATAAATAGCTTTTGTGAAATTTCAAATATTATTGCCATATAAAGACCTCCAACTGTTTTCTTTTTGTGTATGTCTTGAGGGTAGAAATGGTGGAATGTACTTAGAAGGGAGTACACGACCTGACATCTTGGACATGCCCTTTTTTCTTTCCCCACTATTCTATATTGAAAAATGTTGAAACTACAGCAAAGTTGAAGTGATAGTTTAATCAACAGTCACATTCACTCTATCTAGATTCATCAGCTGTTAATATTTTGCCATATTCACTTATGTGTATATTTATCTCTATATTCTGCAATCTTATGAGACCACTGTCATAAATGTGGTTCATCATTGACTGGGAGATTGTTATACAGTGCATGACTGTATTCATCTGACTCTGAATGCATGTTTCCCTAAATCATATGAAAGTTAAGTGATAAACGTAATGTATCACCCCTACATATTTTAATATGTGTCTACTAAGAATAAAGACATTTATTAATTTTATATATGAATACACATGTGTATTCATATATAAACTATTATTAATTCAATAATATTATCCAATATATACTCTTTCATAATTTCTATACGCCTGAAGAAAAATGTCATTTATAGCCACTTATTTCCAACTCAGGAATGAATCAACTTTTACCCATTATATTGATTATTATTTGCTTTTAGTCTATTTTAATCTGGAACACTAGTCACTCCACCATTTTTGTTTATTTGTTTTTTTTTAATGGCATTAACTTTTTTAAAGAGCCCAGGTATGTTGCATCGTCCAGGTGGAGTGTCCTATATGCTGTATCTGTTTGTTCCCTCATGTTTAGATTCATGTAAATGATTTTGGAAAGAAAACTCTTTGCCCAATATGTACTTCTTACTACTTCACAACAGAGACATATGATGTCAGGTTGTTTCACTATTGGTGTTGCTAAGTTTTATCATTGGTGGTGATAGCCATATCTCTTTGTTATAATGGTACATGTTTGGCTTAGTAATTAATAACTAGTCTATGGCATAAGAGTATCCTTCTTGAAAAAAACTTTCTGAAAAACCTGTTCTGTGTGTTGATAAAAGCAACGGTAAAATCTTGCAACTATAAGTAGTATGATGGTTACGTGAGTTGAGGAATGGGGGCACTTCCTGATGTTGAGTACTCTATTTGTGTCCTATTTTACTATTTTATTATTTTAAGAATCTTTTTACCCTAGCCAGTCTTGTGGAAATCCAAGCTCTAGGAAAACAGAGCAATCTTAGAAGCAAGAAACAATGGAGTTGCCTTATCTCTCAGAGACATCTGTGCTAGACTGCTTGGGTTTAGAATCAAGCCAGCACCCATTCCTGCCCTAGTCATCCCAGGCCAATGAGGTGTCCCGGAACGTTACGGAACCTTGCATGCAGCTTAACCAAAGTCCATGAAGCCAGAGAGTTTAGGGTATAGGGGAAAATGATTTGATTTATTGTATTCCACAGATATTAGAAAGCTAGATTTTAGAAAATACTCTTTTTAGAAAATAATATAACGACATTATAGGAAGCAAAATAAATAATCCAAAATAATTTTACCTAGTTTCAAAAGCACTGCTGTTCTTATGTACTTGGTGTCCTCGCCGTAACATGGCACGATTGGAGGAGCTGACTCTGTGAGAGCGAGCACACTCCGGGTTTTTATTGTCTAATTTTTATTTTTCTGTCCAGAAAACAGAGATAATGATGGTTTGATCACAGGTTGTCATAAACACTGAATGAGACAATGTGTTTGACGAGGATAGCACAGTGCTTGAGTATGTGCTAGAAAGTGTTCGATGGCTACGTTCCACTAATGTTACAGTTTTTATTATGTAAAGGTACACTGCTTTTTACAAAGCTGGAAAAATAGTGAACATAATTTTGAGGGATCTGAATATGTTTCCTGTTTCAAATATAGTCTTATATTTAGTTGCCAGAGCAGTAATTTGGCGTTTTTGTGTGTGTGTTAATTTGGCCTATTGAACAGATAATTAGTTTAAGACTGAACTTCGGAAGAAACGTGTGTTCCAGCCTATCTCATTTACACACAGTGGCACACATCATTCCATGTTTGCGTTTTTTTACAATGACATCAACAATGGCTTTTTTTACATCTGTGGAAATATCAACAGAACTAATTGTTTAAAAAAATAAGCTATTACGAGTTACTCATTTTCAAGTATAGAAAATTGGTATTTATTTCTTAGAACATACAAAAAGAAATCAAATCAAAGTTGGACTGTGCAATTTAATATGTGTTCAAGGGGGGGTCGATATTTTGAATTCTCTTAATAGTGACTCTTCTTCCAAGCAAAAGAGTGCTTAGGGACTCTTGACAGGCCCAGAAACTTGTATTCTGGGTGGCTTATAGTGAAAAATGTGAATGCAAGGTGTGTTTTATCTGAATTAATTTTTTTAGAAGTGCCTGCGTATATGCAGATGATGGAAAAGATACAAGCAGAAGAGCCCCAGGGCCCGTGGGACGGGTTGCCCACCGCTACCACCACAACCTGCAGGGCCAGGTGGATTCAGAAACATGGGAAACGGGTCTTTGCTCAGCTGAACTCATATGACTGGGTGGAACAAATAAACTGATTTTTTTTTTCACTCCACCTCCTGTTTCATGCTCTCCTTTTCTGACTCAAGCCTAAGGATATCAGTACTTAAGAAAATTAAGGTACAGACATCAAGACTGACATCTAAACATTTTTATCTCCACCAGCAATCAAAAGCCAGATGACAGCACTGGTGTGGCTGCTCTCAGAGGACATTCAGCCATATCTCCTGATGTCATCAGAAGGTGTCCAAACTCTAAGGTAATTATTCCCTGCATAGGTATATCATGGAAGAAGCGTATGAGTTACTCCTCCGATTATCTTGCACACTGATGACTTACGCAGACACCGATGGTGGTGTGTGCCCGTGTACCCGGATGATGCTGACAAAGCAGTTGGTTGGAGAGCTCCAGAAATATTCTCTGACTGCAACCAAGACAATCCCAGTGAATATATGTGTGGGGTGTTAACATGATTGATAAAAATGGTGACTTTTTTTTAATCAAAAATATTTTCCTAACACAAATACTTGTGATTAATGGAAGAAACTTCTTGTGTGGGAAGTGTTAGGATTTCAGATTTTGTAGCAATTGGACCACTATGATAAATAACTTGGGATATATAGAGATGTATATGGTACACACACTCAGAGGTAGTTAAAGAAACTGTTGAAGGTAGTGAGTGATACAGTGACCCCTACCTAAGTGGGGAGTAACATGGAAATTTGGGCTTTAGCTTTGAAAATCTATTTGTTTTTTGTTAGTGCTGGGTGGTTTAGAGCCTAGAAAACTTCCAGCAGGCCAACTAGCAAAATCTGTGACATTGAATCAACCAGCTTCTGCTGGATAACAGACCACCCTAAAATTTAAACACTTAAGACAACAATATCCAATTATCTGGCTCATGATTTGTGGGTCAGTGATTTCTGCCAGGCCCCACTGCGTGGGTCTTCTTCTCTTGGGACCAAGGCTTTCTCATTATATTTGTGGTCAGCTGCTGGGTTAGCTGAGGTTGGCTGCCTGGGATGGCCTTTAGCTGCCTTTATCAAGTCCTCCACTGTTTCTCATCCTCTTACAGAGTAGTAGGTCAGGCTTGTTCACAAGGAGGGTGGGCAAGTTTCTGAGAGAGCAAGCAGAAATATACAGGGCGTCTAAAGGCTCAGAATTAATACAATTGAACTTCTGCCACCAAAGAACATCTCAAGGCCAACCTAGTTTCAAGATGGGAGGCCCTGCAAAGCTACACTGTGAAGAGTGTGATACAAGGAAGGGGATATTACTCTTATTTTGGTAAACACACTAAAAAAGACTCCTTCGGGTGACTGAGGTTTAGTCTGGTAAATCCTGGGTTCTTTCCAGGTCTATTCAAAACATAACCATCCTTTGGAGCTGTCTTCTACTTGTCTTCCAGGAATAAAAAAATACCAATGGCCCAATATTGATTTCTTACAAATCCCATTAATGAGTGCAAAAACCTTATCCTTTGAGATAATATGAACCAATTCCATGAGTTAGATGAGTGAAAGAATCAAGGGTGTGGGATGGGCCAGGAATTTGGAAAGGTCAAGAATAGCAATGAAAGTGCAGCTGAAGCTAGCTAGTGTTCTTTGCCAGCAGAGGCGAGCTGGGCCAGCAGGGATATAATCAAAGATAAGAGGCTGGACGTTGCCATGCATGATTTCCTTCTGAATCTGTACAAAATGCTTCATGTTTATTCTTTTATATTTAATTTTGCCTGTAAGCTAACTAAAATAAATAGCAGTGAAGTGTAATGTTTTGAAATAATCCCATAGTTTTTAAGTGCTCTTGAAGTAGAGAAGCAAGAGGGTTCTATGTGCTTTTCTCCAACTTAACACTTGTTTATGCTGCCTAAAACAGTTCTCTTTAACTGATACTTGGCTTGATATCCTTTTAAATTATTAAAGATTGGAGGTGCTCATTAAACGGGAGATTCAAAGACAGGGTAGACATAGCTAATTAGTAAAGGCCCAAGAAGGGACAGGAAATGAATTTCATCTAAAGCTTTACTGGATTGTTAAAGTAAATGAATGGTTTAGTGATAACCAGTCAGAGATAATCAACTGAATGAAGCTATGGGGAAGTTATCTGAGTCTAGATTTGAAGAGTTTCTAAGTAACCATAGTGAGAGACGTATAGGTCCTCCTTATTTCTTTAACTTTAGACCCAAGAGCTGCTAATTGGTCAAGAAATTGGGTCCAAGCTCTAGAGCTAGTGACGACTAGGGGAAGGCAGCTGACGTGTCTCTGCTGGGGAAGGTCTGCCTTGCTGAGCATTAGCAGATCAGAAGTTGGAGTGAATTCTTTGGTGGCACATTGTGATTTAAGGGCTGTCATGAATCATTCAGGAGGCAAAGCTCTGAGGAGGCATATTTTCAACTTCCTCACTTCCTGAACTTTTCAACCTCCCAACTGCTCCTTTAACTTCCAAACCCTGGCCAGTGTGTTATTTTTGCCTGCTTACTAAGAGGGAATATTGGTTGTTGACACAGCCACTGCTGGCCGGTGAGATTAGTAACATGATACAGAGATTTTCACCACTTAAAAGTCACTGGTTCAACATGGCTCAGATAGGTAATGACTTCAAGTTATTCTGACCTGACAGCTGCTTAGAGGCCCATTTGAAGTGAACTATTTCTCGGTTCGCCTCCAGACAGGGGACATGTTGCTGCTAGGATTGCAAAATGTCATCTCTGCTGGAATCCTACGTAGCAGCAAGTCTCAGTGTTGAGTCATCGTCACGAAGGCTAAAAAAACATGTTCCCTAGAATTAGGAACATTTGGCTGGCTTTTGTGTGAAGGTTTTGAGCCCTGTGGAAAAAATAACATGGAGTTAGTTTCTCTCCCGAGTGAATGTCACTCTACGTACTAGTTGAATACCATGAACGAGTTCAAGACACCAGGGCAACATTTAACACAGTTACAAACAACCAATGAAAGTGTCAGATAAGTTTCTTTTAATGTTGCGTTCTTGGCCCTTCAGAAATTAGTGACATCTACCATGATTTCTAATCCTTTATTTAATGGACATCTCTGGAAATAAGTGTCTGCCGGCCATTTAAGGTGTGACTTAGGCACTAGAAAAGACAGTGTTCAGAAGGTTTAAATGACTGACGACTCAGTCATTTCCAGCTTCACAACATTCATGTCGAAAGGCATGCAGTTCAAAGACAATAACCAAAGCAGATTGCAAAGGAAAGTATGAGAGTCAAATGGGATGGTGATTAGGAAAATGGAATATGACACATTGGTTAATAGTAAAACTGTTGGGGACTTCCGCCAAGATGGCAGCGTAGGTGGTCGCACTCACTGCCCGCACATCCAGAATGTCTATACAATGAATGCAGTAGCGAAAAATTAAACAACCAGAATGGACAGAATCGAACTGAAGGGAAGTCCGACACCCAGGAGGTAGGAGAAGACGAACATCCAGGCCGGTAAGCGGGGCAGAAACGGGCGGAGGAAGCAGCGCTCACGGAGGGTCTCACTCACGCAGCGACTTACGCCGCGACTCCGGCCACCAGTGTCTGAACAGGGCGTGGCTCCAAACAACGGGTGAATCCCGCAAGCCAGCGACGCTGCCGGAGAGAGGCCAGGGCTAAGCCAGCAGTACCGAGTCTGGCAGAGGAGGCGGTGGGGAGCTGGGGAGAGGAGGAGTGATGGAAGCCGGTGGTGATCGGGGCCGCGATTGCTTCCTCCCAGACCCCGCCCCCAGAGGCAACATCATCCAAAAAGAGACCCAGGTCGCAGGCACCTGCCAGCTGACAAGTGCTCCGAGATAAAAAGAATGAAAATGGCCAAAATGAAGGACCAGAACAAATTACAACTAATGGATGACAACATAGTCAACCTATCAGATGCGCAATTTAAAATGCTTGTAATCAAATTGTTAACAAAACTGGAAAATAGGTGGACGCAAATAGTTGAACAGATGAAGAATATGATAAGGATAATGGAGGAAGATTTACAGGGAACCAATAGGGAAAAAAAGGAGGTTGGATCTCAAACCA
>PVJI01015636.1:0-40565 GCA_004026765.1 Micronycteris hirsuta
AACCAGGTTTTACTTTGCTTGTAACCTGACTCCCGAAGTACTACGTATGCCATGCATCTCTGAAGAGTATATATGCCAGCTCATGTCTTTGTTCAGGGCCCTAGATTTGGAGATTTCTCCCTAGGGTCCGCATGCGTAATAAAGGGTCTGTGACTTATACCTCTCATCAGGAGTTTGGTCGCTTCATTTTCCCGTAACACTATGAGGTTTGAAGTAAAATTGAAAAGGTATTGAACCAACAGGATCAAACTTGCAGGAAAACCACAGTAGGGTCAATGGTAATAACTGCTGAATGAAGTTTAATAAAGGTGGGATGGGAATAAGCTAATTGTAGAAAAGTGAAAAGTGAAGATGAGATATCTACAGTAAAGAAAAATGATTTTGAGAGGATGAGGGAAGCAAACTAATAAGAGTAAGGAGTAAAGCCCAGGTGAAGAAAGGGGGAAAAAAGAAGGAAAAAAGGTGGGGGGAGAAAACAATGAAATAAAATTCCTTAGCTTATCAGGGGCAGGTTGAAGGTGAAATGGAGGAAGACCGTGTGATAGTATTCTCTGGGATTTAAAGTACAAACAAGTAGTAGACAAATAGGAGTTCCTTTGGAGAAGTACAGCAATAACCATGAACTTTTACCCAACTAGTCATTGTTTATAAAAGGTGAAAAAGAATTAAGACTCTTACTAGAAGGGGAAAAGAATGTGAGCTGACTTAAGAGAGAAGAGTGCTTATGAGGTTAGATGGAGGAGAAATAGTGAGAGTAAGGGATAGAAACTTGGCGTAGTGTGAGAGAAGATAAAATTAAGCATAACAGTAGTAAAACTGAGGAAGATGGCAACATGAATTAAGACCAGGGAAGGGTGCTGTGTGGCATTTTTAATACCAATAGTATGATAAGAAATATATAATATGAATAAAAAGAATAAAAAGTAATAGACCAAGAGCAGTGTGTTATTTGGAATACGAGTAAAGTGAAAGAAGAAAAATTAAAATGCTGTCTGAAAGGGAGAATAAAAAACAAATCTAACAATAAAAACAAACAAATAGAACAAAAAAAAACCCTAAATAAATGGAAAGAAGAGAAATTAAAAAAAACCATTAACAACAGGAAACAAAAACATGCAAGTTCTGAAACATAGCAAAGTGAAATTTTTCTCAGCTGTTGGTGTTCACCTTCTGACTTCTCTCTGGGTGTGTTTCAGGTCTTCTCATAGCTCCAGGTCATATTGTTATACTCTTGCAAAAAAAAAAAAAAAAGCCTTCTGCTGATTTTAAACCTGACAAACTAGTTTTGCAGAAATTCACAGATCTTGCAGGCAGAGATGGGCTAGGCTCCGTTTTTTTCTCTTTCCTGTGGTCTGGGCTACAATAATCGCAGGTGACCAGTTTCTAGCCCACATCCTCAGAGCGCTGTGCGACCTGCACTGTCTAGTCTGCGTATTTGCCCCAGGCCGGTGCTGATAATCCACCTCATTTTGCAACCCTTTGATCAGTCTGTGAGGTGCACTGACTGGGAGCAAATCGCATCTCCCGCCTTTGTTGGCCTGGACGCAGCTTGTGCTGGTCCCTGCTATGCTCATTTCCTCTATTGAAGGAAGCCTCTCTGGGCATCCTGCTGTCCCCCTTTGGTCAGTCTGTGAGGCGCCCCGACCGGGAGAAAATTGCACTCACACTCCTCCCTCTTCGCTGGCCGGCTGCCGCTCACATGAGGTCCCTGCACAGTGCGAAGTCCCCGCAAGGCAGCTAGTTCTGATAGGGGACTCGAGTTGGAAAATTTTAGTTTAAGGTGAATAGTTAATAAGCCTAGTAGGTGATGCATATGTTAAAGATATTGTTTCAGAAACTGCAGATGAGGCCCCTCCTGGCTCCAGGAGAGACAACAACCTCCTGGAGCACTGCTAAAGATCACTGCCTGGGGAACAAGTGGAGGCATCGTGGCCACTGTGTTCCAGGGGAGAGACAGATGACCACCCACCCCTGGAAACAGCTAACTGCCCCAGGTGAGAATACTGCAGGCTTTTTAAAATCTAATTTTCCCTGACTTTCAAAACCCCTCACTGCACTTTGTTTTCTGTTATAAAAAGGCTGGCTTGGAAGGAAATGTAAGACGGTCCATTAGGGTATGAACCTGCCATCTACTCAGATCTCCAGCCATCTAAATAAAGTGCCCATAAAGTTCAATCCCTGTCTCTGCTTACTGGGTTCGGTGTGTGACAGGCAGCATGAACACCGGTCTTTTCTGGTTTCACTTCCACTTTTGAAAAAAGTCCCTTTGGGTGCCACCTGCCACTCCTAATGAGCTCCCGGCTTTCCACACAGTCCAACTCTCTGACCAGTCCAGAGTCTAGCTAGGTCATGGCCAGTCACACCCCATGTCTCCTCCCAGCTCCAGGTGTCACCTGGCTCCCCAGTTTCTCTGGTACTGTCCCAGCTGGTGACCACCCAGCCTGGGTGCACTACCAGGTGTGTGTCAGTATTCTGAGACTTATACTCAGAATATTATAAGATGCTGAAGAAAGAAATTGAAGAAGATACAAGTAAGTGAAAGCACAAACTATGTTCATGGATAGGAAAAATTAACATAATTAAAATGTCCATACCATCCAAAGCAATCTACAATTCAACGTAATTTCTATCAAGATACCAATGGTGTATTTCACAGAACTAGAACAAATATTCCAAAAAATTTATATGCAACCAGAAAAGACCCCAAATAGCAACAGTGATCTTGAGAAAGAAGAACAAAGTTGGAGGAATTATGCTACCTAATGTCAAACTATGCTACAAGGCCATAGTAATCAAAACAGCATGGTACTAGCATAAAAACAGATATGTAAATCAATGGAACAGAATAGAGAGCCTCAAAATAAACCCACACTTTCATAGCCAATCAACATTTGACAAATGAGGCAAAAATATACAATGGACTAATAATAGTTTATTCAATAAATGGTGGTGGGAAAATTAGACAGATATGTGCAAAACAACAAATAAACCATGACACTAGACCACTGTCTTAGGCCACACACAAGAATAAACTCAAAATGGATTAAAGATTTAAATGTTAGCCCTGGCTGGTGTGGTTCAGTGGATTGTACGCCAGCTTGTAACCAAAAGGTTGCCAGTTCAGTTCCTACTCAGGGCACATGCTTGGGTTGAGGGCCAGGACCCCAGCTGGTGGTGTGCAAGAGGCAATTGATTGTTTCTTTCTCACATTGATGTTCCCCTTCTTCTCTTTCTCTCTCCCTCCCTCTCTCTTTCTGAAAATAAATAAAATCTTTTTAAAAATTATGATGACTTAAATGTTAGGCTCGAAACCATAAAAATCCTAGAAGAAAACATAGGCAGTAAAATCTTGCATATTGCTCATAACATTTTTTCTGTTATAGTTACTTGGGCAAAGGAAAAAAAAGAAGAAAAAATAAACAAATAGGACTACCTCAAACTAAAAAGTGTTTGCACAGCAAAGGAAACTGTTGGGGAGCACTCTGTGGTTTTGGAAACTGTAGCCTCTAGGCTTTGAAAGACGCTAGTAAGTCTCCCTGGAAAACTGGGAAACACAGGTGGCAGACATGACCCAACTCTTACACTGAGGGTTCCCGTAGGAAATCAGGCCTGAAATGTATATTGTTTCCTTTGATGCTTGCTCTGTCTTGTAATAGCCCTGCTGATATAAGCCAGATGTTTAAATTGAAAGCATAAGGAGTGAACTCCCTGCTTCATGAAATGCACCTTTATAACCATCTGGCATCAGCATGTCTCACAGATCCTGACAGGAGATGATCTCTGTGTTTCTTCAATTGTTATCTATAGATAGCGTCAGTTTTTTATGACTATAGCCTTTTGGACATTGATTGATAAGCTCTGCATGTATGCCATATTCCCCTGCACATCCCAATCCTAATAAAAGCTGTGTCACAGAAGGGCTTGGAGCATTCTCCACCAGAGGGAATCACCACCCACTTTCCTGCCAGAACAACAGATTGTGTCCATGACAATTTATTTGCATCCATGATGGCTGGGAGAACTCTGCAGGACAGAGCACTCCCACAGGAAACCATCAACAAAATAAAGACAACCCATTGAATGGGAGAACATAGTCACTGATATATGTGATAAAGGGCTAACTCCAAAATTTATAAAGAACTTATAAGAATCAACATCAAAAAAACAAATAATCCAATGAAAAAATTGGTGAATGACCTGAATAGACATTTATCCAATGAGAACATAGATGGCCAATAGACATGTGAAAAGATGTTCGAAGTCACTAATTATCAAAGAAATGCAAATTAAAACCACAATGAGATATCACCTCACATCTTTCAGAATGTCTATCATCTATAAATCAACAAACAACAAGTCCCAGTGAGGATGTGGAGAAAGGGGAACACTTTTGCACTGTTGGTGGGAATGCAGACTGGTATAGCTACTGCAGACAGCAGTGTGGAGTTTCCTCACTAAACTAAAAATAGAACTGCCATTTTACCCAGCAACTCACTTCTGAGAACGTGTCCTAAGAATACCCAAACATCAATCAGAAAGAATATGTTCACCCCTATGTTCATAGAAGCATTATTTACAATAGGCAAGATCTGGAAATAGCCCAAATGTCCATCAGTAGATGAATGGATAAAAGAGCTGTGGTACATTTACACAATGGAATACTACTCAATCATAAAAAAGAAGAAAATTTTACGCTTTGCGACGGAATGGATGGACCTGGAGAACATTATGCTAAGTGAAATAAGCCAGTCAGAGAAAGATCATTAGATCATATGTGGAATCTAATGAACAAACTGAACTAATAAGCAAAATATAGACAGACTCATAGATAGAGAGTCAACTGACAGCTCAGGGGGGTGGGGTTCATGGGGGCTTGAAGGGATCAAGCAAAAAAGGAAAAGAAAAGAAAGAACTGATGGACACAGACAACAGTTGTGGCGATTGTGAGGTGAGAGGGGTGGATGGAAGTGGAAGAGAGTATAAGGGGGATAAATGGTAATGGAAAAATACAATAAAAAAAATGAAGTCTGGATCTGGTGACCACAGAGATGGAGTTCTAGTCAAAAACTCCATGGCTGACATCAGGACCAGCTGCAATACTACAGATCATGACCCTAAAAAACATGTGTAAAGCTGATAAATATTCTATTGAGATCCTCTGTTGGGAACTGTCCTGCTTAGTTTCAGAAGCTGTAACCACGCCAACAGGCAAAAAGGCCCCACCCACAGCTAGGGGATCTTGGGACCATAAGCTACAAAGGAGACAAAACTCATCCTCCAAGCAGGGGTGCAGCCTCTGCCCCCTTTACTTCATCCTGCTTGACCCCTGGAGGATGGCTGGATAGTCAGTGATGGGTAAGATTCCTCAAGGAAGGAATGACCTAACACAGGCACAATCGAGAAGGGGCCATCAGGGAAGGACTTAGAAGACTGAGGAGGAGGGACAAAAGACCCTCACCCCTTGGCTTTATCATAGCCTGAGTCTTCATTCTATCTGTAAAAGGTGTCCTAATGTCTTGGCTGCCTTGCTTCCTCTGCCTGATTCAGACCTGAAACAATGCCGAAGGGGAGTTCAGCCCTATGCTGGAACTGGCGGTTCCTGGTGGGGGATGATCAGGCCTAAGAAAGAATTCATAAAGTCCTGTGAAACTGCTTTGCTAAGAATGTCCTCAATTTAAATGTTAAGGGTCCAAGAACAAAATAAGTCTGTTTCCCAGGGTTTTACAGCTGATTGGAGTCCCCATGTCTACCAGACCCTGACTCAGAAGAACCCCCGTGATCCCAGAAATGTTATCTGTGAACCATACCTCCTTTCTTTGATATGCATCCCTATGCAAGCTAAACTCAATAAAAGCCCATTGAGAGAGGTACTAAACGCCTTTCTCCTCTGAGAGACTTTCCTCCACAAGCTAGATCATGTCTTGGTAGACTTATTCTCATCCGCAGAGCTGAGGGAGCTCTGCAGGCAGAGTCCCCCGCAACAATTCTCCCCAAGACCTCTCCTAAAATCCCTGTCTTTAAGAACCAGATAAAAACCCTTAAGATAAAGGACCTGGGGTGTGCTCGCACATTCTCTCCTCCCCACCCCCCCCACCCTCTCATGCCCACACCTTTCCCCCTTTTCTTTCCATAAGGTATGTACCTTTGCTTTCTTTCTCCTAAGCTCCAAGGGCCTTTCCTTTGCCTCTGTAACTTGTTTCCTGAGTCCACACAGCCCAATTGGCTCACTTCTATTTCTGAGACTTTCTGAATAAACTTCCACTTATATTTGAGTTCTGAATTCTTTTCTAGCCAAACTCAAGGATCAGAGTTTAACAATGGTGCCATTTCATCATTAACAGCATCAATGTGGGACGCATACTCAGTGTTGAACAAGTTTAGAGCCCTGGTTTCCACTGCTGGCTCCACTGCAAATTGCTCTCCAAGTGCTAGTACAGGAATGTTCCAACCCCTGCTACCTTTGCGAGAATTAGAAAAAAAACACCACTTTAAAGAAATATGATTTTATCTTTTAAAAAGACACTTGATTTTCCCCCTAAATAATAAATACAGAAAATTATAATATTTATTATGTGAATAGCACTCCCTCAGATGCAGTACCTCAGTCAGGGCACATATATGATGAGGCACAGAATGTGTCACCCCAAAATATGCCACTTTGGCATAAGAATTATTTGAACTGATTATTTTTAAAAAAAAAGCAGACAAAGAAAATCTCTGAAAATGAGCAGAAGTTACCTTTCTGTAGGAGACATTAACATTTATAAGGAAGATCTCCATTCATGAAGGAGCCTCCTTTTCTGGACCAGTAAGAGCAGGGTGAATAAATCTCTATAAACTTCCTATCATTGGAGAAGAAAATGACTTAAATCTGCATAACAACCTTACTCTCAGTTACTGTGCTTTGCTGTTAATCTACCATAACTGCTCACCAACCCCAACATCTTTTGTCTTTAGCTGTAGATGATATTTAAAATGATGGCCACCTTGAGGAGTTACTCAATTTTCCTGGGTATCTTCCATGTACACATTATTAAACGTGTTTGTTTTACTCCTGTTAATGTGTCTTTTTATTACAAGGATGTCTCAGCAAAGAACCTGATAGGTAAAGGGAAAATTACTTTTTCTCTCCTACACCTGCACAGCTCCATGTGGAGGTCAGCCCAGCCCTCCTCCTGGTTCCTTAGAGTTAATGAACAGCCTCTTCTTACGTATTTCCTCTCAAATCAGCCTCAGACTGTTCTTTTTGTCCCTTTCCTCTTAGTTTTTTCTTGAAGGTCTATTATCTGTTACCTTGACCATATTATATATGAACTTTTTTTTATCAGATATTTTCCCTTTTCACAAGTTTT
The DNA here is from genome assembly GCA_004026765.1 of Micronycteris hirsuta. Lineage (NCBI taxonomy): Eukaryota > Metazoa > Chordata > Mammalia > Chiroptera > Phyllostomidae > Micronycteris > Micronycteris hirsuta. Next base: position 7,353 of record PVJI01015636.1, read on the forward strand.
AACACACATTTTTGCACCTTAGTTCAGATAAAGTTAACTGGTATATCAAGACCCACAAAATGGAGGTTGCCCCAGTGACCCAACCCAAACCTAAACTTAATCTAAACCTAAGTCAGCCTGAATATAACAGGAAATACCTGTCAAGGAAATTGAATGTACACCAATCACAATCCTTTAATTAAGCTCTAGCCACCTCACTTTACCCTAGAAGACTGGACCCACTGGCCTTATGAGGAATCGTCAACTTCCTAGACAACCTGCCTTGTTTTCTCATCCCTTCTTTTACACGTGATCTTAGCCAAAAGGCCGAGAAGCGATCCATCCCTTCTTTTAATGCTCTATAAAACTCATTCTTGACCAAAATTCCTTGAGAAGAGTGCTCCAGTACTTGTAAGGCACTGTACTCCCCCATCCATGGATAGTTTTCCCTTATATGAAAGACATTAAACCAAATATTTTTTGTTGTTATTTGACATTTCACATCCCCAGACCTGGGACATCACATCTCTTCCCAACATTTTCATTTAAGATATGTATCCAGGAACACATCAAAACCAACACTCCTCCACCCTAGGCTTTTCATTTCATTCAAAAGAAAGTGAACCCTTCTGTTGGTGACTACCTTTCTTTTCCAGACTGACCTAGCAGAGGTTCTCAATATATATTGGTTGAATTAATTTATCAACTTTAAAGGTTTGCAAGTGACCACACCTTGACTCTAAGTCTCCCATAATGAATTTGTAATGTGTCTCTAGGCTTAGTTTCTCCATTGAGATGGGCTCCTATACAGACCGAAGGCCTGGGCCCCTCACTTGCAGCATAGAGTATAAATGGAAGTGGAACAGTGGTCTTTGTGCTTGGGTCAGGCACGCTTCTGAGTTTCCAAATTTAGTCTTCGACCTGGCTTCTCTGTCCTTTGAGCCCCAAGTCCTGTCTATCCATGCCTTACCCCCTGGGTGCTAGGAATCTGTAGTCAGGCCTACTGTGACTGCCCACAGCAATAGTCCATGAGAGACCAATTTCATGAGAGCAGAGAGCATGACTGACCAAAATCTGTTAAGCTCAGCACAGTATCAGGCACATAGTTAATGAGTTGATTAATAAATATATGTCTGGCTGTTATGTCTGCTTCTGCTGAGAAAATCTGCTTGTTTTGACAATCTTGCCCTCTTGACAATCAGACCCTTGGAATATTCCTGACCTCCAAGCCCTGGGATGAAGCCATCATTCATTTGTGTGACACTGCACTGGCATTTCAACAGAGACACTTCTAAGCTCCTTGCCTGAGGTTGGCTGATAAATTAACAATCACATATCCAGGAAGACATAGTTATATATTCTGAGTTTGAGGAGATTTCACAGCCGTAGAGCAGAAACAACAGTTATCCTGAAAGGAAGTCAATGTTCTTCAATCTTCCTCAATATTTCTTGTCACGTTGGTGAATTCTCTTGACTGTTTTCTTTGGGGTGAGACAAGAAGTAGTACAGTACTGTTTAGATGACATTCTTATAGCTAAATTGCCTTGGTGTTTCTGGCAATGCAGGCAGTGAATGGGGTTTCTCCATCTGTTAAGCAGACACAAGAATGCAGAGTGGTGAAAGGGGGCAGGGCTCTGGATCCCCCACAGGTGACTCCTCCATTCCAGATGCCCTTCACTACCATGATTACTCAACACAAGCCTCCCATTGTGCTTGCTCCCACTGTTTAATCACTTTGACTTTAGAGAAACTACTCCATAAGGTTAACCCATATTTATCTTGTTGAGTGCTTAATAAACTGAAGTTTGCTTCCAATAATCCATCAGAACCAACCTTTCCTATTAGCAAACTGCTTTATCCATTCTCATCTTTTCTGATCTGGTTGGGAAGGGGAGACAGGAGGTAGCACTGCTTCTGCCAAGTGTGATCTATGAAGGAATGAGCTTTAAAGGCTTACTACCTTAGTAGTTAAACTTCAGGGAGTGTGCAAACCAGGTGTAACATAGGTAGAATGTGGAAAAGCAAAGGAAATCTCTTCTGCTTCCAGTTTACTGGTGGCTCAGAAGCAAGATGGAGTGTCCCTTACAACTGTCCCTCCCTCCCAGGCACAGCCTAACAGTGGCCCTTTACCCCATTCATGCCCTTAGTCAGGATCCTGCTGATTTTCCTATTATTCCTACCTAGAAACTGTCCCCTACACTATTTGTTCCACATTACCCCCGTTTGACTCCTAAAACACAATTCTCTTCTATTCTCGCTAAGCAAAGAGGCTGGAGACATCCTGGGGACCTTTTATTTCCAAGCCAGGGAATATGAGGTCTCTGGGGCCCAAGGCATTTTAAGCTAAGCTTGAACTAGTACAAGCGATGGAACAACTAAGATAAAACTAAGATAAAAAAGTAACATTTCTTACCTTTTGGGGTAATTGCACCACAGAATAAACCGTATTTACTGTATCTTCTTCTGGAATAGTTTTCTATTAAAAACAAAAAACCCCACAAAAAAAGAAATCATCATCTACCCCTGTATCACATAGACAAGGCCAAATAGATGCCTAGAATCCAGAGAAAGGAAAGCAGAGATGGGGAAAGAAGGCAAGAGGGATAGATGATTCTGGAACAGAAATGGGTATTGGGAAGTGATATTGTAGATTATTATTATTATAATTATTAATAACTTGTTTAAAGAAATAATTACATTATTTTAAAGTGTGTTATGTTTAAATGAATTTGAAGATATATAAGTCACATAAGCTATGAGCCTCTAACGTAATTAAAGGATAATTTGAAGTACTATTGCTAATGTTGCAAATAAACCTTTCCATCAATCAGAAGAGCTTTTGGAACAAATCGCTAAGGATGAGTGATGGTACTGAAAAAAACAATACAACAATAATAGCAATAACAAAAGCTCTTTCCAGGCCAGAGAAAAATATCCTGGGAAAATGAAGTATATTCCTGAACATCCAGGACATCCAATCATGTGGTCTCCTGGGAATGTGTCTTGAGTAGTATGGGGGTGGGGCATGAACATAAAGTGATCATATTGGGCGGAGGCTGGACTGAGTAGAGCACAGAGTATTCTCCCTACAGGAAGAAAAGCACTCTCCAGACACTAAATTTAAAGAGGAAATGTAGTGTCTCCTCTTGGAAAAGTTGTAGATAAGAGTAGGAATGTGCAACCTGATTGAGAGACACCAAGGGCTGGAGTAAAACTGGGATTTTGAGGCTCCAAAGTGTTTTTTTCTTTTTTTTTTTAATTAAGTAGGCCTACGCAGAAAAGTGCTCTCATTATGACCTCTAATGAGCTATTCCAGCCTGGACTACAATGATTGTTCCTGGGGAGACTTTTGAAGTTGTCTACATATCATGCCTCCAGATTGCCTCTGTTTATTTGGTGATTTCTAAACTTTATTTTTATAGTCTTCAAAGTTTCCTTTGGATTAGCCTTGTGTTTATTTACTTCAGCTTAATAACACACACTTGGGAAACTCTGAGTGTGGGCCCAAAGCCACCATGGGCCATTTGAGTCCTTTCCTGATGGCTTCTTGAGTTGCCTCATAGAAAAAGGCATCTCTAAATCCAATCTACCAACCCCATATGCTAAAGGGATAAGGGCTGGTGAGTGGCTGTTATCAACTGTGGAGGAAAAGGGTGATTCCATAGGCCATAGTGTGAGCATTATTGGTTGGGTCAGAACCAGGTGACCCATAGGTCACTAACTCCTGCATAAGAGAGAATTCATAAAGACCCAGGGGACACACAAGTGTGTTGGGTTTCAAAGGTTATACATCCTCATCTCTCATGTTGTCGAAATACATGGGTAAAATCTCAAGGAAAACAAGAAAGGCCTCAGAGAGGATAAGATCCCAGGAAAGATGGGAATGGACTCACATTAAGGTTAGAGACTGTATCATACTCTGAGGTCTCTCCAGATGGGGGATAGTAGTTAAGAATTTCCTCGTGAGTGTCCATTTTCTTCTCTTCAATGGACTCTGTAACTAAGTTGGTAGAGAATCAGAGCTGGCCCTGCATTCCACTCACTATCCCCATTGGCCCTCTACCCCATCTGACAACCTACTTAGGGTGACCAATTATCCTGGTGTCCCTGTAACTAAAGGGTTTTCAAGGGCATGAGGCTTTTAGTGTTAACCCCAGGAAAATCCCAGGATGAACTAGTTACCCTCATTACTTTACTTTCCAGTCTCTGAAAGGGGTGGGGACTAGAGAGGGAATGAGAAAGATCTTGGCCTTAGTTAAGGACTCAAGCACTCTCTTTACTCCAGAATTGAAGGTACAGGCTGATGTTATTCTCCTTGAGGCAGAGACTATGGCCCCTTCACTTATGAATCCTTATGCCTAGCACCAAGCCTGGCACACAGTTAGCATATGTTTGTTGAATAAATGAGGTAGAAAAGGTATGAATGAGGGTAAGACAAAAATGGTACATGCTCTACCTTTTCTGTTTTGTCTCCACATAATGAAAATGAAAATAATTGTCACCAGCATAAAGACACTGAGAAGTAAGAAGATCCACAGGAATTTCATGGCCATGGTGGAATATAGGTCACCAGCGAAACCTTTAAAGAGAGAATGGGTGGAGGCACAGGGAAGGAAAAACAGTCAGCTAGGGAAAATGACCCAAATTTTGGAGCAACTTCCAGTTTTCTCCCAGTCTAGTGACTTTCCAGGAGTCTCCCATTTTTACACAGGACCCATCCCCATGGGAACCAATAACTAAAGAAGGTACAGGTCCTGAGACTACAGACTCTTGGAGAAAGAAGAGAGATGGTCACCTTCACAGAGCTTCCGGGAGAGGATGGGGTTTGAAGAGTTGCTGCTGATAGGGTTCCTGGCCGTGCAGATGAAGGTTATGTCCTTTTCCCCCAGACTCCAGGATATGGGGAGGATGGAACCATGATGGGACTCATTGGTTGTCTGCCCCAAGGACTTCCAGCTGTAAGTTACATCCTCTCCTCCCTGTTCCATGGAACATGTCAGATTGGTCATGCAGGTGCCATTCTTACTGTTCTGCAGACCCATGATGATTCTGGGCTTTGATAGGTGCTCTGTAAAGGAGAATGGATAACCAAGGGTGGAAACTATGCCTATAGCTCTCCTTTTTCTGAATTATTCTTATAACCCTGGACCTGAATCTCTTTGAGGTGCTACAGAGTAGAGAGGAAGCAGCAATTCAGAGCAGAATTCTCTTTCTTATCTGGGAAAGAGAATTATCTAGGTCTACTTTCCTACAGCTGTATAGCAACAACAATAACAATAGTAATAGAAATAATAGCAATCTAACAAGAATGAAGCTGCCATTTACTAAGCAGTCATATGACAAGCACTGTGTTAAATGTATTTTAGATGTTAGCTAATGTTATCTTTTTTACAGGCTCCCTATTTCCCTGTCCTTAGGCTTCCTTGAAGAGACTCACTTTACTCTTCTGGTGGAATAACACTTTTGGTCCCCCTCCCTACTTGGTGTTCACTCCTCTCCCTCCAAAGATGAGCAATTGGCTCATTGCCGAGATGATAAGAGGTTGACATTTATCATCTACATTTCTCTATTTGTGGGTTTGAACTGATAATATTGCTACTAAATGTGGTTTGCCTCCCCCTCAGCTCCCAGCTAGTTTGTCTGCAGAATGCATGTCTTCTGTTCCCTTCAACTGTATATATATGGAGGACACACCTGGATCAAAGTGAATGTCCCACCTCTTACAAGCAAACTTGGAGGCCCATCTCCTAGTATCTGTGATATTACATCTCAGTGAGTGAGGCAGCTATTTGTGTAGCTGGTTGAATAATTGTTTTATAAATTCATTTTCCATGAATGGGCTCCAAGCTCTAGACTTAGGGGAAAATATTTCTCCTGGCTTGCTTTAAGAGAAAAAACAAAGCAATTTTTATCTTCCTTCCAATTCTTATGTCTATTTCTCAGTTGACTGGAAACTGTAGGGGAAGGAGTGTGATTGACGTTTATACCTGATAATTTTTCTAAGATAGATATCACTTTCTTTCCTATTATGGACATGGGAACTGAGTTTCAAAGATATTAAGTAACTTGGCTAAGACCATGCAAGTAGTAAACAGAGAAGCCAACATTAGGCCCATTTCCACTTCTCATTTCCACCCATCTGTTGTACCTCACTACCTCTTACAGAATCTTGGAGTAGGAAGGGATCTCAGGGGTCAGCAACATCTACTTCATTCACGTAGAAGTTTCTTCTTTCACATTTTTGCCAAGTGTTTATCCTGCCTTTGCTTAAACATCTCCAATATCAGGGAGTTTGCTACTTTACCAAGGCATTCATTCACTTTTGGAACTGGTTCTACTTACCATAGACACGCAGCTCATACTTCTGGGTGAAGGGTTGCTGGAGGGATGAACTGTATATCTGTACACAATAGGCACCTGAATCATTCTTATTCAGTTTGCTGAGCTTCAGGGAGTAGTTTCCATGTGGGAACTCTACCCTTTTCTTGTTATGATTTTGAGTCACTATGATAGTGTCTTGATTGTTTGATGTTTTTGGCTGTATGGTGATAAGAGTAGTTGTGTTAAAGGTCCAGACAATGCTGTCAATCAAAATTACTGAGTGCTTCAGAGGGAAAGTCACAGACCCACCAAGAGTACCAACCAGTTCCTTCAGGGCTCTAGAGGCTGCTGACCCTGCAGACACAGAATCATAAAATAAATTTGAGTCCTTGCCCTTTCCTCCAATTACTCACCCACTTTGGGTTCTAGAAAAGTTCCAAGAAACCCTCACAGTCCCACTCAAACAGCCCCTGGGAAATCCTTTGGAATCTTACTCCCTTGAAAGTATTGAGGTCACAATGCTTTTCTGAAAAAGGTTACACCCCCATAAATCCACCCGACTCCCAGAAACCTCTGGCTGAAAAGATGAAATTCTGAGGTAGACCACAGGAACCAGCTCCATCCTTGACAAATTCCTGCAGGAGGACAACTGTGAGTTTACTGTTCAAGCCCCACTAAAGGCATCATCCTCCTACCCCCACTGTTCCTGTTCCTGGGAGAGCTAATTTAGATGCAGGTAATGAAGGAGCAGCTTGCCTGATATGGGATAGTGGTTTCCAAGCATAGCACAGAACATTGGGAGGTAAGCTATAAGTTCCTAATGATAGTGATAGCTTAGAAATTTGAGGATAATTTATTTTTTTATTTTATGACAGAGAGCACTTGAGAATCCTGATTTCCTTTTTATGTCCTTTGGTGACCTTCCTTCAAGCATAAGCTGCTCTCCCAGTACTTCAGAGTAAGAGAATCTAATGCTGCCAAATGTTTACCTAGTCCCTTGATTACAGGTTCTTGATCTTGGCCAACCTCATTTCTTAATTTATTTTCAAAAGTACTTTTTTTGAATCTGATTCTTGTGATCAAATATTATGCTCCTTATAATTTGTCAGTCAGTAAATATATATTTTTAGTCCCTCAGGCCCTTATCAAGTCATTCTGTTAAGGAATATGATTTTTCAAAAAAAAGTTCTCCCTGTTTCCTTAATACTAAGGCAGGTTGGTTTTCAGTTGCTCTTCGATCATCTCAAGGGGTATCAAAGTAGTCCCAATAAATGTTACAAATGAAGTCAATCTTTTTTGAATTTTTGATGGATCAGTTAATGCATTTATTCTTTCACTTTAGCAACAGAGAAGGAAGGAGTTAATACAGGGTCCAGCACAAATAACACTCCCTCTTTTTTATTACAAAACCATATGCATGTGATTCTGTAACATAATAATATCCCACTCAAGCCCACCATATGACATTTTAGGTAAAATATTCAAATTGCTGTCCATCTCAGGGAGATATTCATGTACCCTACCAACCACACTCAAGCAAGCATTACTTCTGCTGGACCCTGTAGTTTGCAGTCAAACAAAGATATTACTTGCCTTCAAGCAGGTATAACCCTTGGATTTAGGTCAACTGAGTAATTTTGTCTTCACATAAGGTTTTGGGGAGATTTTCTAGTCAGGGAGGTGACAAAACTTCAAGGATGTGGCTTTAGTGCTTTAGAATGTGTGCACACTTTTAAGCTCTGAACGTTATTCTTTTTCACTTCACACATGTGGTGCTACATCCTCAGGGTAAAAGCAAAAAAAAAATGTGAACTGTGTGGTGACATAAAAACACGTCTTCAAATTTATAGTTTTTTGTTAGAGTGAAACTGGAGGATGACAGTACAAATTGCCGGGGTGGGAAGAGAGGTCATAAAAGAAGAAAGTAGCTCCATGCCAGATCCTAAATGTGAGTTCAGAAGTTAGGGGCAGGGTTGGTGAGTCCCAACAAATTTTGTTTTTTCTTTCCAGTTGACTGTGAAAAGGGATGCAGAAACAAGAAACTTCTCTTCTCAGCTTCCCAAGGCTGAACTGCATTTCTCCTTTCTGTGATGGCTTCTCTGCCTAAAGCTGTGACTTTCTAGAGTTCTACCATGTCTAAATAGGTTGTGCTTTTCTCATTCGGTCCTTCCTTCTTTTCACAAGAATGTATTTGGTTCCATATTTGTTCCAGGCACTGTTTAGGAGCTGAGGATATAACTGAGGTCAAGCTAGTCATAATCCTTGCATTCATGGGGTTGGGAGATGGTCATCAAATAATTAACTACATGAGTTATAAAAGGGGGAGTAACGGGTACTTGGGGAAAGTACAATGGATGTCCTTAACATGATCTGTGGGATGAGCTGACTCTGGAGAATGACTACTAATGCCTACCTACAAAACCAGGGAGGATTTGGTCCCATGAGACTCATCTACTCTCCCACCCAGATCAATGCAGTGAGCAGTGTAACTTGCCACCTTGGCATCCATTTAACCCCTTCTTCATTTTGTTGTATCCAGTTGGTTTGGGTACAAATGATGGGCACCCAGCACAGGCGGTGGTAGCCTTCCTCTGGAATGGTAATTAATTCAGGGGTATCATATGACCTGGGTTGATTGTATCTGAGAGAATTCCAGGACTTTTGCTCTAAGACCAGGATGACCATATGAAGCTGTGGGAGGATATGAAGCCCAGGACAGTCACCCACTTACTACCACAAGACAAGTAAGCCAGTCCTCTCTCCTCACCTGATCTCATTTCCTATCTACCTCACAAACTTGTTTTGTGCTTTATCATTCTTTCTGCCTATCTAACCTTATTCAAGACCCATAAAGCCTAGTTCAAACCCCTTCCCTGAGGAAGTCTCCAACTGTTTCTCACATGCGCCCTGTGACAATCCACCAGTAATTTATTTTTTACTTTAAATTCTTCAGAAGGCGATATCCCACTGAGTAGTGATTGGACATACACTTTTGCTATGAATTAGCCAATGTCTTAGGCATTTTGTTCCAGATCACCTGGTGATGGGGCCTGGGGTCCCACCCAAGGAGGGTTGGAGATGGCTTCTCCCCCCAGGATGCATGGTGTAAAAGATTCAGAGCTCTAGCCTAACTGGTATTCAGGAGAGCTGGGTTTCATTCTGGCTCATTCATAATAATAACTACAACAACAAACACTTGATGTCACACTGTAGTTCATAAACTTGTTTAATGAGCATTATGTTTTTTTGATTCTCAAAGCAATTCTGTGAAATAGAGGTGGAGCTCCACTTTATAGATAAGGACACTGGGGCTCCAAGATACTAAGTAATATTCCCAAATTCCCAAACTGGAAAATGGCAGAAGTGGGATGAGAAGCTGATTAGTTCCTCTGTCTCAGAGGCCTACGTTCCTTCCACTACTGCCTCACCGCTTACCATTTTGAGTTTTGGTGTTCTCAACTTTCATAGGAGAAAAAATAACCTTTGTTTGCCAGGACTTAAGGGAAGATGAAGGGTGAATATGGATCTGAAAGCATTTTGAGAAGTACAGAGCAGTCTGTGACATGGTAGGAGGCAGGAGGGAGGGCAGAGAGTAGTGTTATGAGGAACAGACCTTGAGAAAACTTCCCATTATTTGTTTCATTTTCACAAGGATGGCTAAAAATGAGAAGCAGAGATTTCCCAAAACTTCTTTGGATGGCTTCTTGGCAAGGTGAGCTTCTCAGAAAGTGGTTTGGAACCTAATGCCTGTAGACTAGTCACTCACACCGTGGAGGGAATATTCAGCAAATATTCCCTGCCAACCTGTCTTTTGAGATTAAGGGAGCTGGGGCAGGAGACAATTTGCCTTCTTCTCTAGCCAAGATGCAGATATTTTTGGTGTCAGGGAAGTCAGCTTTAAGATGTCTTCCATAACAGAAAGGGACAACAGCTCCTCCTCTTTGCTACCTCTCTTTACTTTGAATTATTACCTCTGCCCCTTAACCTGTTTCTCCAAGGCTCAAAAGCTGAGTGGAGGGAGGGAACCAAATTAGGAGGAAGGGATATCATCAGTACAGCCAGAATCAAGGGATGGTGACTTAGGAGAAAGATTTCAGGCTAGGGGAGGGTGTAAAGCCCACCTCCCACTTCCCAGCCTGGTCCCTGAGCATCTCTCCCAGTACTCTGTGCCTCCATCAGAATGAACCACCATGTCATAGCACCTTCCTCATGGAAACCAAGGATTAGAGCATTATGGAGCTGGGAGGACTCTTAGGGACTACTTAGTTCAGTCTCATTTTACAAGTGAGGAGACTGATGCTCTGAGGGTTTTATAGTGACATATTTCAAGCCAGTGGAAGACCAAGATTAATAATCAGGGCTCCTAAGGCAGGGTTTCCCAAGCAGTGCCTCCTGCCACCCTAGAGGTCTGTGGCAGTGCCTCACTGTTTTTCTGAGGAGCTTAGAGGAAGGTCTAGGAGTTGGGGAACAGAGATAAGGATGATTGGCCAGAATCCATGGAACTTCCCCTCCAGCAGAGAGGTTTCAGCTCCCTGCACTAGAGTCATTTACTTGTTTGTTTCTGTGTAAGATTTCATTTCAGAAAGAGGAAACCACTGCTTAAAAAAGAAAAGGACTTTGGAAACTACTCTTTACCCAACTTCTCCTCAACAAATGTACCCTTGAAAGAGCAATTTAAATCAGTGCCATGTACAGATGACCCTTGACTTATAGTGGGGTTAGCCTGATAAAACTATCGTAAGTTGAAAAATCATGGGGAGAAGGGTTTTCAGAAACCACTATAGAGGACACATGGACAGAACCAAGGGGGAGGAGGGAGGCAGGGAAGGGAGGTGGGGTTGGAGGGGGTGGGGGGAAGGGAGGGGAGAGGATGCAGACAACTGTAATTGAAAAACAATAAAGTAATTATTTAAAAAATGCATTTAATACACTAATGTACCAAACATCAGATATTAGCCTTGCATACCTTAAGTGTGCTCAGAACACTTACATTAGCCTACAGTTGGGCAATTATCTTGAGTTTCATTTCCACGTATTTCATCTCAAGAGTAACTGCCTTCCTCCTTTTCTCACCAGAAGCAAGAGACACCAATGGGCATTTTGTAGACATGATGGGATGCAAAAACGTAAAACTCAAAATCCAATAAACACTGGCAATGCAGTACACTGTAAAGTGTAGGCTGTAGAGACCTTCATGGTCACATGGCTGACTGGGAGCTATAGGTGGTTATCACTGCCCAGCATCATGAGAGACCATTTTGTTACATATTGCTACCCTGGGAAAGAATCAAAATTCAAAATTTGAAGTTCAATTTCTACTGATACACACCATCATAAAGTCTAAAAATAGCATGTTGAGCCATCAAAAACCAGGGACTATCTATATGTGAAAAAGAGGCTTACAAACCTCCCAGTAACCTACAAGTTTACTACTCCTCCCACCCTATCCCACAAAGTTCACATTCAAGCTCTCTACTACTGTTCTGACCCTTGCTCATCTCCTTTCTTCTCTTTCTTATCTCTTCTGGTCCTTTCCAACACTTTCCTGATTCCCCCTTACCTGCTTTTTTGTTTGTTTGTTTTCTTTTTTTACTTGTCTCATAAACACTTCTGTATCATTTAATCATCACATTATATTTGGGGGTGAGGGGACAGGTTATTGTGCCCATTTTCCAGATGAGAATACTGAGGCTGCAGAGCTGCTCCTTAGCACTTCTTAACTTGGCCAGTGTGGATCCCTGTTGGTGCATTCACATTCTGGAAACAGAGTTACTTGCTCTTCTTGGGAATTTCCAGTCCCTACTTTAGACTCACATACTTGGGGGGTCGGGGAGGAAGGAATTACAACAAACTCTCCTGGGAAGAGTCAGGTTGAATATGCATTTGTGGAGCACTTCCCTGGTGTTAGCTACAGTGATGGGCAGGTTGGTGTGATAAAAAGAGCATCAGCTTTGGAAATTCAGTCTCTGATCTCCCTCTTATTAGCTGTGTAATTTTGCCCAAGATACTTTGACCTCTCTAAGTTGTCTCATCTATAAATCAGGGATAATAATATCTATCTTATAGACCTGTGAGATGATTATATAAAAAATGCCTTAGAAGTAGGAGAAGCTTAATAAATAATGATTATTATTATCATTGTTTTGTCTTTTATATTTTATTTAAAACACCATAATACTTCAAGTTCAGTTTTATTTTCTATTATATACTTGTGAAGACCAAGGTTCAGAGGCTGAGTAACTTACCCACAGAATATAGCTACTAAGTCCAACCCAGGAGTCTTTGTCTAGGGCCAGCACTGTTCCCACTGTCCTGCCCACCAGAGGCTCTATGGCAATCTCATGTGCCTTTCCGCCATGAGAAGTGTACCATACAGGCTTCCTACAGCCTCCTGGAATACAATACACACTTGTGCCCTGATGCCCACAGTTCAGGTTGTGGATGTGTACCTGCTATGTCCTCCCCCACCTCAGCTTCCCCAAGTTGCAATTTAATCTCCACTTCCGTTCAGGGAAATGGCTTACAAAGTGAGAGCCTATTTTAGGGCCAACTGCTTAGTACCAGGTGCTTCCTAAAAATACCAACTTCTAATGAACTCAAGGAGAGTGAGAATCTGTTGATGCTGAACATTTGGTCAGGCCAGGTGATGTGGTAATAAAAACTGGGAGGGCTGACTGACTGTGTGCTCTTGGGCAGATCACTATAGGCAGGCCTGGGGCACACATAAACAAGTTAGCTAGTCCAGGTCCTCAAAGGGAGACCTTAGGGAAGTACCCTAGGAGTTTGATGATTGGAAATATATTCCTAATTTATGGAGCTCCTGGTCTGTTCTGAGATCCCTCAGGTTAGTAAAATGCCCAAAGACTAGATAGAGTTCCTGCAACAGGTGGAAGACGTTTCCTGTCCTTCATGACACTAATCATATAGTACCTACAATATGAATTGGCTTTCTGCATAGAGGCTGATTAAATTGCTTGGGTTAAGAGATAAAATGCAAATGTTTCCTTTCACCAATATAATTGTTTTGCATAATCATTTGAAATATATTTCTAAATATAAAATACTTAGAGATCTTATAAATGTATTTAATGAAAATATTTTAAATATATATTTGTGAAAAAATAAATATACACCTGTCTGATATCATTTTGCTTTAAAGGTGTCCTCAAAGGGAGGGAGGGCTAAGGTCCAGAGAAGATTGTATTATTTTTTTTTAAGATTTTATTTATTTATTTTCAAAGAGAGGGGAAGGGAAGGAGAAAGAAAGGGAAAGAAACATCAATGTGTGGTTGCCTCTCACGTGGCCCCCACTGGGGACCTGGCCTGCAACCCAGGCATGTGCCCTGACTGGGAATCGAACTGGCAACCCTTTGGTTCACAGCCCACGCTCAATTCCTGAGCAACTGTAATAGGGAAACTGAGACAAGGAAATAAAATAAGGCCAAACAGTTTGCCCAATTTACAGCCAGCTTGTGAATTGCAAGATCTTATCTCCCCTAACCAAGGACACTTGAGAGCAATGGTTTATACTTCTCCCTAACCATAGAATACATAGCTTAAATCTCCCTGGTCTGGAAGCTAGGAAACAGAAACACAATTAATGCCATTTTTGTCATCCAAACCCAAGGACAGATGAAGTCAAGGGAAAAAAAAACAAAAACCCCATTAAAAGCCAGACAGACCCAAGAAAGTAAAACAGTAAAGCAGATCAAAGAATAACCACCCCCCATATGCTCATTTTTGATGCATCAGCATATTAAAAACACGCCTGGAAAGCTAATAAATGTTCTTCTGTAACCCTCCCTTAAGATTCTCACCTGCAGAAGAGGGATTAAAAACCCTCAAGACAAAGATTGGGTGTGGGCTCACTCTAGAGCATGCCTATTGCCAAGGCATGAAATTTTTACTTCCTCTGAAATTCTAAGGGGAGGGAGCAATGGGAAGACAGCTTGCCCTGGACTTATCCTCTGGTCCTGTATCCAAGGCCCCCTTTTTTCTGACTTCTCAGTGAGCTTAAAGCAGCTCTGCCTTGGCTCACTTCTGTCACAGGGACCTTTACTTCTTAATGACCTAAAAGAAGCCCTACCTTGGCTCGCTCCTTTCCTAAAATGTTTCTAGAGAGCCAAAGCAGAGCATTACCTAAACTCTCTCCTGTTACTTCTTCCACCATAAGTTCTTCCTTTGTTTCACTGTCCCCAGTACTACCAAAGTCACCTGTACTCATACTGTGAAATCTTTCTTACACAGTCAAGAACCCACATATTACAGGCACAGGCTGGACTGAGGCAGACATGCTCCAGTCTGTACCCTGTACAGTAACAATAGGATGTAAAAAGCAGTGTTAGATAAAGAAGCAGAGCCTGCCGAGTTGAGCCAGAGCCCCAGAGTGGACCCAGGATCCTCACAATAAGGAAGGCACTCAAGAGAGCAGGAGGATCTGGCTGTACTCACCTGTGAGCTGGTAGAGCAGAAAGATGAAGATAAAACGAACTACGGAAACAGGCATATCGTTCTCTGGAGGTCAGTCGTTAAAATGAAACCACTTCTCTCACATAGCACTCAGTTTTCTTTCCAGACTGAGGTTTTAAGAAGTAGGAGGTGTCATGAGATTAGCAAGTGAGAATGAATCATATCTAATTTTCTTTCTTTTTATAAATATTTATTTATTATTGTAATTTTTCCATTACCACTTATACACCCTATATCCTTTTCTACCCCCATCCCCCACACCCCACCCCTGCAATCACTATGTCTGTGTCCATGAGTTCTTCCTCTGTTTTTTTTTTTTTGCTCAATCTGTCCACTTCCCAACCACCCCCCAGAGCAATCAGCTTGCTCTCTATGAGTCTGTCTCTATTTTGCTTGTCAGTTCAGTTTGTTCATTAGATTCCATATATGAGTGAAATAATTTGATATTTGTCTTTCTCTGATTGGCTTATTCCACTTAGCATGATGTTCTCCAGGTCCATCCATACTGTCGCAAAGAATAACATTTTCTTATTTTTTATGGCTGAGTAGTATTCTGTTGTGTAAACATACCATAGCTGTTTAGTACACTCTACCAATGGGCATTTGGACTGCTTCCAAATCTTGGTGATTGTAAATAATGCTACAATAAATATAAGGGTGCATATATTCTTTCAAATTAGTGTTTCTGATTTCTTCAGATAGATTCACAGAAGTGGAATTGCTGGGCTATAATGATGGGGGAACTCGAGTTTAAAAAAATTTTAGCTTTAAGTATAGTTGATAAGCTTAGTAATGAATGCATGTAGAATCTATTGTTCCAGGAAGTGGAATTTATGACCAGACCTAACCTGTCTTGAGGAGACCCACAGGCAATTTGACCTATGTGCCCCAGGAGGATGCATGCCATCAAGGTGGTATCTGAGCCATTGTGTTCCAGGCACAGAACTTCTGCCACCCAGGATGCAGATAAAGAATCATCAGTGAGCACATGAAAGGATGCTAGGAAAAGTGACAGATTGTAGCTTTTATCTAACTGATCTTTTCCTTGAATTCCAAACCTTTTACCTATACTTTTCTTCTCTTTGTAAAAATGGTCAGCTTGAGGTGAGATGTAAACTGATCTTTTAGGGTACATAACCTACCATCTTCTCAGATTGCTGGCCATCTGAATGAAGCACCCATAAATATTCAACCCTTGTCTCTACTTATTTATTCTGGTGGTGACAGGTAGCAGGAATGCTGACTTCTTGATTTTGTATTCTAGTGACTCCTTCCAGGACAGCTTTAAGACTCTCCAGTAAATCTGTGTATACGGCAGAGAGTCCCATTGGCTGCCTGGACTGAGGGATTCTGGGGTGTGGATTTGGAGATTCCTAGCAGCTGTCAACTGATTTCACTTGATGACTCTCATTTTTTGACTCCTGACCCCCACCACTTTCACTTTCAATTGAATCACTACACTTTCTGGTTCAGGATTACAGTCCCAGTTTATGAGTTAGATTGATCATCAGGAATTCAGGTGCCTTCTGGTTTGGTTTGTGTAATATTATAGAGCTCTGTCTGGTAGAATTGGGGTTGGCTTCCATTCTGGAAAAGAGCCCTTTGGGGGAAAATATTGGCTGATTGGTCAACCTATGCTTATAAATCTATGTCTAAAATGAAAATGATTTTGTATTGTAATACTGCTTGGCTTTATGTATAATCTGGACTCAGGAGAGCACTAGCCACTGAAGATGTCTTTAAATTACTATACTGCAATTAGAGTTGTTTTGTCAAAGACCAGGGAAATGGGATGAAATACCTTATGTACAAGCTTTTCAGACTTTAATAATAAAGATTCAGGACTAAAAGGAAATAGATTAGCAGTCCAGAGAAAGGGAAATTTGCCTGTGTCGTATAGAAGTTCAGAAGAGAAGGACCAGAAAGATCTACATGTTATGGCTGTTGTGGGCATGGTCAGTCTTCCCACAGCCCCTCCAGCCCTGGGGGATCTTCATTTTTACACAGCTGAGGGAGCCAGAGGAGGTGAGCCTGAACTGAGCTCTATATCCCGAACCCACCAGGGAACCAAATTCAGTGGAAGACAAGGCCTTATCGGGGTGGGGCAGTACCCTTTGAAAGACTTCCAGTGGGAGTAGGGCCAGAGGGCTAGCCCACTGGATATTATTGAGCACATACACCATTTTCTACATTGGATCTGTTAAACTGAAAAAACTCAAATCCTTCCAAAAGGGTGAACCTACTAAAATGACTGATTTAGTTATGTTAGTTTTGCCACCCACCATCCCAGTTGGGAAGACATACAAGCCTTACTAAATATTTTGCTTACAGGGAATGAGCAGAGGGTGGTATTAGATAAGGCAAATGAAGAGGCTTAAAGACCACCCCAATAAAATCCAGATGGGGCTCCCACCCTTATTAAGGCAATGCTTTTAACTGAGCTTGGTCCCAAATGGGACCCTAAGGAGAATGGCCTTCCACTCTTAGGGCATTATAAGAGGTGCATATTTGAGGGACTGAAGAAAGGAGTCCCTAAGCAGAAAAGTCTGAATATGGTACAGGCAGTACAAAAAAAGCTCCAGAGGATCCCTCTGAGTTTCTTGAAAAAAATCTACCATGCCTATAAAAAATATACTGAATTGAATCCACCAGCCCCTGAAAGTATTAGAGTGGTGAATATGACCTTTGTCTCTCAAAGTGCATCTGACATCAGAAAGAAACTTCAGAAGTTAAAGGGAGGAATAGGCATGAATCATTCCCAGTTAGTAGACATTGCCTTTAAAGTTTATAATGACAGAGAACAGAAAAAGCCCTAAGAGGCCATTATTTTCTTGGAACAGGTTTCAGGGTAATTGCATCAGTGGGCAAGGGGCACCAACCCTCATCTAAAACACTTGCCACTGATCAATGCATGTGTTGCAAAGGAAAGAAGCATTGGAAAAATGAGTGCCCTATGTGAGGGAGAAGGAGGTCAGTCTGAGAATTTGAGAGTTATGCTGGAAAGAGCATTAGTTCTTAAGATGAGTAATGGGGCCCAGAGTTTCAATTATTATAACAACCCATTAAAGTCACCCCTCCATAAGTCTCAGGTAAAACTAACAGTGGGGGGACAAATTGTAGACTTTTTGATTGATACCAAAGTGACATATTCCATGGTCAGTAGACCTCTGAGTCCTCATGGCAGGTTGTAACTCTAACTGAAATTTCTGGAAGCGCTTAAAGTCAGTGTTTCTTAAAACCATTGGAATGTGCTGTGGGAGATATGGTTTTAACTCATAAACTTTTATAAATTCCCGAGTGTCCAATTCCTTTTTTGGAAACGGACTTGCTGTCAAACTTCATGCTCAGAACATTTTTTCTCCAGAAGAACAATAGCTCCACCTACAGGTCCCTCCAAAATATGCTTGGCAACTACTTATGAAAACATGGGAGGAAGAAGAAAAATGACGCTGGCCAGAAGAAATTGAGAATGGGGTAAACCCTATTGCGTAGGCTGCTGGAAATTCAGGGAGGGCTAGTGAGCCTCCCCTGTTAAAGTGGATTTCAAACCAGAGACTGGGACTCCCAATAAGAGGCACTATCCTTGTGGAAAGAGGCCCGAGAAAGAATATGCCCAATAATTCAGAAGTTTCTGGAATATGGACTTATTCAGCCCTGATAGTCCCCATTAAATACACCCACATTGCCTGTTAAGAAACCCCACTCAAATGAGTATCGATTTGTACAATATTTAAGAACCATAAATAACATTGCACAGGACATTCACCCTACTGTCTTGAATCATTATATTTTGGTGAACAGTATATCTGGGGACATCCTCTGGTATTCATTATTGGACTTAAAAGATGTTTTTGTTTTTTTTGTGCATTTCAGTTGTACAAGATTTTTAACCATTGTTTGCTTTTGAATGGCAGGACCTGGGATCTCAGGTCAAAATTCAGTACTGCTGGAAAGTCTTACCACAAGGGATCAAGAATTCTCCCACGATTTTTGAGGAGACACTGATCCAGGACTTAAAGGATCTAAGACTAGAAGGAAACATGCTGTTACAATATGTAGATGACCTCTTAATTACCGGGACATCATTTTAGCAATGTTTAGCTAATACTATAGCTACCTAGAATCACCTGGCAACTTGTGGCCATAAAGTATCAGCACAGAAGACCCAGACAACAAGCAGTAAGGTGTCTTGGATTCCTGCATGGACATGGCAAAAGGAGTCTTATTGGAAAGAAAAAGAAACCATAATTCAGATGAGAGTTCCCAATACCAGGAAACAGTTAAGAGGATTCCTGGGTATGGCAAGCTATTGCCATTTTTGGATTCCAAACTTTGGGTTCATTGCTAAACCACTGTATGAAGCTCTGAAGGGACCAGAATATAGCCCTTTAGAGTGGATGAAAGAGTGCATTCAGGCCTTTGGGTCCCTGAAGGTGCACCTGGTTTCTGCACTGGCCTTGGGGCTTCCAAACCTACTAAAGCCCTTTCAATGATAGGCAGGTCATTGCCCTAGGAGTCCTCACCCAAGTGCTTAGTGACATTCTGCAACCCATCACATACTTGTCAAGGAAATTAGATCACACTGTCCAGGGGAACCTTCAAGCTTTTACAGGAAGCTGAAAACTTTTCCTTGGCACAGCCTATCACTCTTTATGCACCTCAGCAAGTGTTGAACCTGATGGAGCAAGAAGGAAAGTTATGGCTCATTGTTGGAAGAAGGGGCAGGCACCAAACAATTCTTCTTGACAATCCCAACACCTCTCTCAAAATTGTAAGTTAAATTCTGCCTCTATTCTTCTGGAGGTGGACTAAGCTGTGCTATTGCATGACTACTGATATAATTGATGAAGTTTATTCTGGCAGAATCGATTTACAGGACTATCCTCTAGAAGAGGCAGACTGGACTCTGTATGCATATGGAAGTAGTTATATGGACAAGGAAACAAAAGGATGAATATGCATTTGTAAATTTTGAAGGAATAGTAGAGACCAAGGTCTTACTGCTGGGAACCTCTGCTCAGAAAACTGAACTGATTGTATTGACAAGGGCACTGGATTGTCACACAAAAAAGGGGTGAATGTGTATACAAACTCGATTCATGTTCACCTAATACTGCTTGCACATGGTTCAATCTGGAAGGAAAGAGGACTATTAACCTACAATAAAAAGGAAGTTAAGTGTGCAGCAGAAATTTTAAAATTATTAGAAACTGTCCAGGTACCTTTACAGGTGGCAGTTATGCACTGCCCTGGGGCATCAGAAAGAGGACACTGAAATGGCTAAAGGAAACAACTTGGCTGGTGGAGCAGTGAAAGAGCCTGCTAAAGGAACATTTATAATGCTTTTGGGACCTGTTTTAGACTTGTTACAATTTGAGCTGGTGTTTTGATGAAGTAGGTCCTAATAGTAGATGGAGAAAGAATGAAAAAGGAGTTATACTGCTTCCTGAACATTTAGTAGAACCAGTCATGAAGCATTTGCATGAGGCCCCTCACTATGGAAGGTACTCATTAACTATATATATTAAACTGTTGCTCATAGGTCCTGGAATTTCTAAAGTCATAAAAAAGTTATTGCTTGATGTGTGCCAGAAGAACAACCCCAAGACAGATCCCCAACAAAAGAAAGAAGGAAAATAATATCAAGGACAGTGACCATTTGAGGGTGGGCAAATAGACTGTTCAGATGCCGAAGGTCCAAGGGTGTAAATAGTTGCTAGATACCTTTTCAGGTTGGGTAATCCTACTAGAACTGGGAAATCCTCAGAAGTAGTAAAAGCCTTACTGAGGGAAGTAATTCCTTTCTTCGTCCTACTCAGTAGCATCCAGAGCAATAATGGACATGCTTTTGCTTCAGAAATTACACAGAAGTTTAGTAAATTTTTAGGAATAAGCTGCACATAGCATGGAGAATTCAGGCTTCTGGGAAGGTAGAGAAGATGAATTACACCTTGAAGAAAAATATACCCAAATTGTGTCAAGAAACTCATCTCCATTGGGATAGAGTTTTACCTATTGCCCTGCTCAGGATAAGGATGGCTCAGGATAAGGATAAGGAATCAAATCAGATTCAATTGATTCGTTAAGAAATTGTGTACTAGTGACCATTTCAGGATAGGGTTGATGTGGGAGGTAAGTATGTCAATCAAGAAGTGAAAGTAGGGACTTCTAGCCAAGACAGCGGTATAGGTAGATACACTTTGCTTCCTTGCACAACCAAAAGGATAACTAATTAACAAACAAACAAACAACCAGAACTGCCAGAAAATTGAACTGTATGGAAGTCAGACAACCAAGGAGTTAAAGAAGAAACTCATCCAGACTGGTAGGAGGGGCAGAGCTGGGGAGCCAGGGTGGAGGGGACACACAGCAAGGGGAACAGGCAGGTGAGATGGCAACTAGAAGACTTGGAAATCCCACATTTGTGTGTGAATAAACCAGGAGGAACAACTGGGGAGGGAGACAGACCACCCAACCAACGGTTCCAGCCCGGGGAAACAAAGCCTCAAAACCTCTGGCGGTAAAAACCTGTGGTGATTGTGGTGGTGGGAGAAATTTCCAGTCTCACAGGAGAGTCTGTTGGATGGATCTAAGTGGTCCTAGAACACATGCAAACCTACCCACCGAAGAATCAGCACCAGAAGAGCCCAATTTTGGGTAGTGGGGCACGTGACTGGAAGTAGGGTGAGAGCTGAGCAAGTGGCATTGTTCCCTCTCTGACCCCTCCCTCACAAACAGTGCCACAACACAGTGAAATGGCTTGCCCCACCCTGATGATACCTAAGGCTCAGACCTTTCCAATGTAACAGGTATACTAAGACAAAGAAATATGGTCCAAATGAAAGAACAGATCAAAACTCCAGAAAAACAGCTAAGCGATGAGGAGATAGTCAACCTAGCAGATGCAGCATTCAAAACACTGATAATCAGGATGCTCACAGAAATGACTGATTACAGATGCAAAATAGAAGAAGAAGTGAAGGCTATGCAAAGTGAAATAAAGGAAATATACAGGGAACCAACAATGAAGGGAAGGAAATCAGGACTCATATCAATGATTTGGAAGAGGAGGAAGAAATAAACACTCAACTGGAACAGAATGAAGAAATAAGAATTCAAAACAATGAGGTGAAGCTTAGGAACCTCTGAGATAAATTTACACAGTCCAACATGTCAATCATAGGGATGCCAGAAGGAGAAGAGGAAGAGCAAGAAATTGAAAACTTATTTGAAAAAATAATGAAGGAAAACTTCCACAATCTGGCAAAGGAAATAGATGTGCAAGTCCAAGAAGCTCAGAGAGTCCCAAAGAAGTTGGACTCAAGGAGGAACACACCAAGACACATCATAATTACATTATCCAACATTAAAATAAGGGCAGAATCTTAAAAACAGCAAGAGAAAAGGAGACAGTTACCTACAAAAGAATCCCAAAAGACTGTAAGCTGATTTCTCACAAGAAACCTTGCAGGGAAGAAGGGGCTGGAAAGAAGTATTCAAAGTCATGAAAGGCAAGGACCTACATCCAAGATACTCCATCCAGCAAAGCTATCATTTAGAATGGAAGGGAAGATAAAGTTCTTCCCTGATAAGGTAAAATTAAAGGAGTTCATTATCACCAAGCCCTTATTATATAAAATTTTAAAGGAACTCATCCAAGAAAAAGAAGATCAAAACTATGAACAGCAGAGTGACAACAAACTCATAACTATCAACAACTGAACCTAAAAAACAAAAACAAAAACAAACTAAGCAAACAACTAGAACAGGAAGACAATCACAGAAATGGAGATCACATGGAACGTTATCAGCAGGGAGGGGGAGGGGAAGAATGGGAGGGAAGTACAGGGAATAAGAAGCATAATTGGTAGGTACAAAACAGATGGGGAGGTTAAGAGTAGTATAGGAAATGTAGGAGCCAAAGAACTTATATGTATGATCCATGGACATGAACTAAGTTTGGGGAGAATGCTAGAGCGAGGGGGACAAAAGGGAGAAAAAAATGAGACAACTGTAATAGCATAATCAATAATATATACTTTAAAAAGATTTTTAAAAAGAAGTTCAGGTAAAGAATTATATACAACATTTAAGTCAGACTTTCGTGGTGATTAATGACCTCAGCTGTATTACAGATATCTCCCCAACAGGTTTGTTACATTCCTTTGAGCCTACAGATAAGGTGCTACACAAGACTTAGAAGACAGGATCCCCAGAAAGCCAAGTAGAAGAAAAGACTGGACCTTGGAATGTACTCCTCACTACCCAAACCATGGTAAAATTGGCGAGGATAAAACCTTCGACTCATCACACCATAATAAAGAAAGCACTGAGAGAAAAATGGACCACTGATCCACAAGAAGACCTAAAAGTCATCTTTTTAAAACAATGACATATTCTTTTCATTACTTTTTGTTTAACCCTATGTTAAGGAGAACATATTCCTTTCAAATGAGTTGAAAATATTTGTGTATATTTAGCAAAAAAAATGTTCTAAACATCTCTGACTTTTGTCTTTCAGGAGGAACCTATGTTAAACAAACTTTCACTTCATGTCTTGTAGGTGTTTGTACTCTCCTGGAAAACCTTTGAAATTATATTTTGTTTCAGCATATCAATAAGACCATAACCTACTCTGATATTTATAACTGTGGGCCTGTGGTAAATCTAAAGGACAAGGGAATGTTTTCCTCAAAACTCGCCTAAGCTGGAGAGTGTGCGACTTTTGTCAAGTGCACTAAAAACTGTTTTATTCTTTCAACAGATGTGTGAAGATGAACTGCACATCACTACTAATGTACCTTATGCCTTTGGTCATATGAAATTGCCTGCAGGATGGTTTCTAATATATGGAAGGACAGTTTATTCCTATGTTCCAGTGGAAGGACTGTTTTTCTATGTTCAGAAGCCCCATATTATGCAGGCTCAAGGGGAACTCTCCCTTGCACCTGATTGTAACAGTGATTTGCACATTTTTAGAGCCCTGCTTAACATATATATCTTTGACTATATTTTCAATGCAAGTTATGCTAGCCTCTTTGAATATAGAAATTAGTAGATAAGCCTATGCTATGGTAAAAGCTCTGAATGCCACCTCTCAAGCCCTTAGTGCCATCAGCCAAGAACTAGGACAAGTTAGAGAAGTGGTATTAGAAAATCCATCAGCTATAGACTACCTTCTTTTAAGTCAATCATGGATGTGAAGAATTTAAGGAAATCTTCTATTTCAGTCTGACTGATAATTCACAGCTCATAGAACATAAAGTAAAGCAAGTAAATGAGGTAGTGTCCAAGATAAAACAAATAGAGGGATTCTTTGGTATTGATTTGTCTAAACTAACCTCCTGGCTGCCTAGTGTTATTGGTCTTACAGGGACATTTGTTGCTTTTATTTTTTTTATCTTCTTTCTGTATCATAGATTGTTTTTGCATAAAATATGCCCTCTTATGTGTATCTGCAATTAAGTGTTTTCCTAAACTCTATACAAGACTTTCTAATACTAAGATATATGTTCAACAGCAAAATTATTTCCCTATGAAACTAACCTTAGATATGACAGTTTAGACTAACAGTGGGATATGATGGGAGAACTCAAGAGTTGAAAAATTTTTAGCTTTAATTTATAGTTAATAAGTTTAGTAATTAATGCATGTAGAAAGCTATTGTCCAGGAACTGGAATTTATGACCAGACCTACCCTGACTTCAGGAGACCCACAGGCAATTCGACCTTTGTGCCCCAGGAAAAGTACAAAAATGTTGCCATCAAGATGGTATCTGAGCCACTGTGTTCCAGGAAGAGAATGTCCACCATCCAGATGCAGATAAAGAACCACTGGTCAGCAAATGAAGGAATGTTGGGAAAATTGCTAGACTGCAGTGTTTATCTGATTAAGTTTTTCCCTGCATTAAAAACCCCTTATCTTCACTTTTCTTCTTATAATAAAGGTCAGCTTGAGAAGAGATGTGAGATGGCCTTTTATGGTACAGAATCTGCAGTATTCTCAGATCTCCACCACCTGAATAAAGCACCTATAAAGATTCCTTCTTTTTCTCTACTTCTTTGTTCTGGTAGTGACAGGCAGCACAGATACCAACATTTCTAGTTTCAATAAGGCAGTTCCATTTATGATTTTTTGATGTAACTCATTATACTGCTTTCCTAATGGAAACTCGCCATTGTACCTGATTGTAACAGTGGCTGCACCAGTCTGCATTCCCACCAATAGTGCACGAGGGCTCCCGTTTCTCCACACCCTTGCCAACACTTGTTGTTCTTTGATTTATTGGTGGTAGCCATTCTGACAGCTGTGAGGTGATATCTCTTTGTGGTTTTAATTTGCATTTCCCTTATGATTAGTGATGTTGAGCATCATTACATATGTCTATTGGCCATCCATATGTTCACCTTGAGAAGTGTCTATTCAGGTCCTTTGCCGAAATTTAATTGGATTTTTTTTTTATTTTGAGTTTTTAAAGTTCTTTATAAATATTGGATGTTAACCCCTTACCACATGTATCAGCAAATATGTTCTCCCATTCAGTAGATTGCCTTTTCATTTTGTTGATAGTTTCCTTTGCTATGCAAAAACTTTTTAGTTTGATGTAGTCTCATTTGTTTATTTTTCTTTTGTTTCCTTTGCCTGAGGAGATATATCAGAAAAAAATGTTGCTATGAGAATTGTCTGAGATTTTACTGACCATGTTTTCCTCTAGGATTTTTATGATTCTGAGTCCAGCATTTAAGTCTTTGATCCATTATGAGTTTATTTTTGTGTGTGACATAATAAGGTGGTCTAGTTTCATTTTTTTGCACATATCTGTCCATTTTCACAACACCATTTATTGAATAAACTATGTTGAACCTTTGTGTATTTTGCCTCCTTTGTCAAATATTAATGGACTATCAGGGTATGGGTTTATTTCTGGGCTCTCTATTCTGTTTCATTGATCTATATGCCTGTTTTTATACTAGTGCCATGTGGTTTTGATTACTATGGCTTTGTAGGATAGCTTGATATTAGGTAGTATGAGTCCTCCAACTTTGTTCTTCTTTCTCAAGATTGCTATCACTACTCAGGGTCTTCTGTGGATCTATATACATTTTTGGAATATTTGTTCTAGTTCTGTGAAATACACCATTGGTATCTTGATAGGAATTGCATTCAATCTGTAAATTGCTTTGGGCAGTAGGACATTTTAATGATGTTAATTCTTCTTATCTATGAGCACAGTATATGCCTCCACTTATTTGTATCGTCTTCAATTTCTTTCTTCAGCGTCATAATTTTTTTGAGTACAGATATTTTACTTGCTTGGTTAAATTTATTGCAAGGTATTTTTTTTTTCTTTTGGATCAGTTGTGAATGGGATTGTTTTCTTAATTTCCCTAATAGTTCATTATTGGCATATAAAAATGCAACTGATATCTGGATATTAATTTTGTATCCTGCTACTTTACTGAGTTTATTTATCAGTTCTAGTAGATTTTTGGTGCAATCTTTAGGGCTCTCTATATGCAGTATCATGTCATCTGCAAATAATGACAGTTTTACTTCTTCCTTTCCAATTTGGATACCTTTTATTTCTTGTTCTTGTCTGACTGCTATGGCTAAGACTTCCAGTACTCTGCTGAATGAGTGGCAAAAGTGAACATCCCTGTCTTATTTTTTATCTTAAGAAGAATGCTTGTAGTTTTTGCCCATTGAGTATGATGTCAGCTCTGGGTTTGTCATAATGGACTTTATTACACTGAGGAATGTTCCCTCTATTCTCACTTTACTGAGCATTTTTATCATAAATGGGTGCTGGATATTATCAAATACTTTTTATGCAGCTATTGATATGATCATGTGATTTTTAACCTTCATTTTTAATGTAGTTTATCAAATTTATTAATTTCTGGATATTGTACCAAATCTGCATCCCCAGAAAAAAATCCCACTTGATCATGATGAATGATCTTTTTGATGTATTGCTGCATTTGTTTTGCTAACATTTTCATGAGAATTTCAGCATCTATGTTCATTAGGGATATTGGCCTATAATGTTCTTTTATTCTAGTGTCTTTATCTGGTTTGGGAATTAGGATAATGCCGCCCTCACAAAATGAATTTGAAAGTCATCCTCTTGAATTTTTTGGAATAGTTTGAGAAGTAGAGGTGTTAGATCTCCTCTGAACAATTGGTAAAATTCATCTGCGAAGCCATATCTGGTCCAGGGCTTTTTTTTCTTGGAAGGTTTTTTTTTTCTTTTTTTTTTTTTCTTGGAAGTTTTTTGATTACTGCTTTAATTTTTTAGTTGTAATCTTTCTATTCATGTTCTCCATTATTTCTTATTTCACGGTGAAAGATTGTATGCATATAGGAATTTATCCATTTCATTCATTTTTTCAATTTGTTGGCATATGGTTGTTCATAATATTTTCTTACAATCCTTTGTATATTCTTTGGTGTCGGTTGTTATCGTCTTTTGCCATGTATAAAGTATAACCACTTCTTGGGCCCAAACTTTCATAGAAAAGTCTTTTGTTTTAATTTTTTTCTTTTTTTCCAATTGTTCAATTAGTTGCCGCATATGTCCCCATTAAGCTCCTCCACCCTACCCATGCCCATCTTGCACAGTCAATCTTCACCCCCTTGTCTTTGTCCATAGGTCCTTTATATATGTTCCTTGATGACACTTACCCTTCTTTCCCCCATTATTTGCCTCCCCCTTCCCTTCTGGTCACTATCAGGTTTTTTCCTTTATTTCCACATCTCTAGTTCTATTTTGCTCGCTTGTTTGTTTTGTTGACTAGGTTCCACTTATAGGTGAGATCATATGGTGTTTGCCTTTCATTGCCCGGATTACTTCACTTAGCATAATGCTCTCCTGTTCTATCCATGCTGTCACCAAGGGTAGGAATTCCTTCTTCCTTTCTGCTGCATAGTATTCCTTTGTGAAAATGTACAACAGTTTTTGATCCACTCATTTACTGATGGGCACTTAGGCTGTTTCCAGCACTTGGCTATTATAAATTGCACTGCTATGAACACTGGGGTACATAGGATAGTTTGAATTGGTGTTTCAGGATTCTTAGGGTATAAACCCAGCAGTGGAATTGCCGGTCAAAAGGCAGTTCCATTTTTATTTTTTTTGATGAAATTACATACTGTTTTCCACAGTGGCTGTACCAGGTTGCATTCATAGTGACAGTGTACTAGGGTTCCCTTTTCTCCACAACCTCACCAGCACTTGTTTGTTGAATTGGTTATGATGGCAATTTGGACCAGTGTGAAGTGGTACCTCATTGTGGTTTTAATTTGCATGGCTGGTCTCTCTGATGGCTAGTGATGCTGAGCATTTTTTCATATGTCTCTGAGCCCTCTATATGTACTCCTTGGAGAAGTGTCTGTTCAGGTACTTTGCTTATTTTTTAATTGGATTGGTTGTCTTCCTGGTGTGGAGTCATTTGAGTTCTTTATACATTTTGGGGATCAAACCCTTGTCTGAGGTATCATTGGCAAATATATTTTCCCATGTGGTTAGTTCCCTTTTCATTTTGCTGATGTTTTCTTTAGCAGTGCAGAAGCTTTTTATTTTGATGAAGTCCCATTTGTTTATTCTTTCCTTTATATCCCTTGCTCTAAGGGACACATTGGTGAAAATGTTGCCACATGGAATATATGAGATTTTCCTTCCTATGTTCTCCTCTAGGACTTTTATGGTATCACGACTTATATATAAGTCTTTTATCCATCTTGAGTTTATTTTTGTGTATGGTGTAAGTTGCTAGTCGAGTTTCCTTTTTTTGCATGTAGCTGTCCAGCTCTCTGAACACCACTTGTTGAAGGACTATTTTTACTCTATTTTTTGCTTCTGCCCCCTTTGTCAAATATTACTTCACTGTAGACACATGGGTTTATTTCTGGGCTGTCTATTCTGTTCTCTTGATCTATGTGACAGTTCTTATGCTAGTACCAGACTGTTTTGATTACAGTGGCCTTGTAATATACTTTGATATCAGGTATTGTGATATCCCTTACTTTGTTCTTCTTTCTCAAAACTTCTGAGAATATTCAGGGTAGCTTATGGCTCCATATAAATGTTTGAGATGATTGTTCTATATCTGTGTAATATGTCCTTGCTATTTTATTAGTGATTGTGTTGAATCTACAAATTGCTTTGGGTAGTATGGACATCTTGATGATGTTAATTCTTCCAATCCATGAACATGGTACATGCTTCCATTTATTTATGTCTTCTTTAATTTCTTTCCTGAGTGTTGTGTACTTTTCTGAGTCTATGTCTTTTATCCCCTTGGTTAGGTTTACTCCAAGGTACTTTATTTTTCTGGCTACCATAGCAAAAGGGATTTTTTTCCTGATTTCTGTTTCTGATATTTGATTGTTGGTGTACAAAAAATGCCTTTAATTTCTGAATATTTATTTGTACCCCACTGTTTTGACAAATTAATTTATTAGGTATAATAGTTTTTTGGTTGCATCTATAGGATTTTCTATGTATACTATCATGTCATTTGCAAACAATGACAGTTTTACTTCTTCCTTTCCAATTTGGATGTCTTTTATTTCATTTTCTTGTCTGATTGCTATGGCTCGGACTTCCAGTACTATGTGGAATAGGAGTGGTGAAAGTGGACATCCTCGTCCTGTTCCTGACTTTAGCGAGAAATCTTTTAGTTTTTCTCAATTGAGTATGATGTTGGCTGTAGGTTTCTTATATTTGGTTTTTATTATATTGAGGAATGCTCCCTCTACTCCCACTTTGCTGAGTCTTTTTATCATAAATGGGTGGTGTACCTTATCAAATGCTTTTTCTGCATCTATTGATATCATCATGTGATCATTGTCTTTCCTTTTCTTTATGTGATGTATAATGTTTATTGATTTTTGAATGTTGTGCCATCCTTTCCTGCCTGGGATGAATTCCATTTGGTCATGGTGTATGATGTTTATAATGTGTTTCTGGATGAAGTTTGCCAATATTTGTTGAAGATTTTAGTGTTTACATTCATGAGGAATATTGGCCTGAAGTTTTCTTTCTTTGTTGTATCTTTATCTGGTTTTGGAATTAGGATGATTACAGCCTCATAAAAAAATTGAGATTGGAAGATAGCGGCACGATAGGTCAGAGCAGAGTCCACTTCCCCCTGCCAACTGGTGAAACACCTAGCCAATCTTCTGAAGAACAGAGCAAACAGCCAATGGTATTCCAGCATATATGAAGATTGGAGACCAAAATTATACGGGACATTGAATGACTGGATGAGAACTTGCAAGGTGGGAGTGGTGAACACCAGTACACCTGCTGGAAGAGGAAATCCACCAACAAAGGAACCACCAACAGAAAACAATGGAAGAAGGTAAAGGAGGAAGTGGAACCCACACTAACCTCAATCCAGGACTGACCTGGAAATACAACCAATTGGTGGAGAAATTACCCACAACAAAAAACTGAACAAGAATGAGAGAGAAGCCTCAAAACCTTCTTCACACAGAAGAATCAGCTTCAACACAGCCTCTCCACACCTGCACAATAGAATACAAGGCATGGTGGATAGAGTGACTCTCAGTTAGCCAGTTGGAGGAAAGGACCCACCGAAGAAAGACCCAAAAACAATCAAAACACAAAGATATACAGAGAGCCAACATAAATGACAGTCCAAGACTAGCAAGCTCAGGAGATTAAGGAGACTGCACCACTGAATCTCACAGGTCTTTTACCATAGAAGTTCATACCATAAACCCAAGGAGTCAGAACAGATCAATTTCAGAAGCAGAGGCTAACAAGAAGAGTCCCACAAACAATGGGAAGACAAAGAAACAATCCCTAAATGAAAGGAAAGGAGGAAACCCAAGAAAGAATGATAAATGAAACAGAGGCAAGTCAACTATCAGATATTGAGTTCAATGCAATGGTTATAAGGAAAGTCAGTGAGCTAACAGAGAATTACCAAAAAGTACAGGGAAACTACCATAAACACACTGCAAGGTATCACAACATGAAAAAGGAAATAGAGACTATCAACAAGGATAGTTTCTATCAATAGAAACTATCGCCAAGAGAAAATGAAGAATACAATTTCTGAACTGAAGAACACAGTAGAAGGAATGAAAAGAAGGCTGAATGAAGCAGAGGATTGGATCAGTGAGCTGGAGGACAACATGGAAAAAAACACCCAGAAAGAGCAAGAAAAGGAAAAGAGGCTCAGAAAGAATGAAGAGGGATTAAGAGAAATGCAGGACAACATGAAATGTAATAATATCTGTATAATAGGAATACCAGAGGAGAAGAAGAGCAAGGGATAAAAAACCTGGTTGAAAAAGTAATGATGGAAAACTTCCCTAATATGATGTGAGAAAAAGTCACACAAATCCAGGAAACACAGAGAGTCCCAATCAAGAGGAACCCAAAGAGACCCATTTCAAGACACATCATGATTAAAATGGCAAAATTCCAAGAAAAAGAGACAATCTTAAAGGCAGCAAGGGAGAACAGGAAGTAACATACAAGGGAGCCCCGATAAGGTTAACAGCTGACTTCTCAATGGAAACGCCCCAAGCCAGGAGAGAATGGCAAGAAATATTCCAAGTAATGAGAAACAGATGCCTACAACCAAGGCTACAATACCCAGCAAGGCCTTCAATCAAGATAGAAGGCCAAATAAGGAGCTTCCCAGACAAAAGAAGTCTAAAAGAATACACCTCCACCAAACCAGCTCCGCAAGAGATGCTAAAGGGACTGCTATAAGGAGAGGAAGAGAGAGAGAGAGAGAGAGAGAGAGAAACACAGGCACCAAAAAAATGGCAATGAATAATTACCTATCAATAATAACCTTGAATATAAATGGATTAAATACTCCAATCAAAAGACATAGAATAGCTGAATGAAGAAGAAAGCATGACCCACACATAAGTTTCCTACAAGAGACCCACCTCAGGACAAAAGACCTACACGGACTGAAATTCAAGGGCTAGAAATAATTTTTCCAAGCAAACACACAGAAAAAAAACCCGGGGTAACAATACTCATATCAGACAAAATAGACTTCAAAAAAAGGGCCATAAAGAGAGACCCAGAAGGACATTTCATAATACTCAAGAGAAGAATCCACCAAGAAGACATAAACTTTGTAAATATATATGCAAACAAAATAGGAGCACCCAAATACATAAAGAAAATCTTGGAGGACTTCAAGAAAGATATTGACAGCAACACAATTATAGTAAAAGATTTTCACATCCCACTGTCAAAAATGGACAAATCTCCCCCCAAAAATATCAACAAAGATATTGTGGCATTGAACAATGCCCTAGATGAAATAGACTTAACTGATATGTATAGAGCCTTTCACTCCAAAGAAACTAAATACACATTCTTTTCAAACGTACATGGAATATTTTCAAATATAGACCATATGATATGACACAAAACAAGCCTCAACAAATTCAAGAATATTGAAATCATATCAAGTATTTTCTCTGACCACAAGAGACTGAAATTAGAAATCAACCCCAAAGAAAAAACCCCAAAACACTCAAAATCATGGAGATTGAATAGCATGGTATTAAACAACAAATCGGTCAAGAATGAGATTTGGGAAGATATCAAAAAGTATCTGGAAACAAATGAAAATGAACTCACAACAACCCAAAACTTATGCAACACAGCAAAGGCAGTCCTGAGAGGGAAGTTCATAGTAATACAGTTCTACCTAAAAAAGACAGAATCATTTCAAACAAACAACCTGACCCTATGCCTACAAGAACTTGAGGAACAACAACAAAGACAGCCCAGAGCAAGTAGAAGGAAGGAAATAACCAAGATCAGAGCAGAATTAAATGACACAGAGACTAAAAGCACAATTCTGAGGATCAATGGATCCAGGAGCCAGTTCTTTGAAAAGATAAACAAAATCAACAAGCTTTTAAACAGGCTCATCAAGAAAAAGAGAGAGAGGACCCAGATTAACACAATCAGAAATGAAAGAGGAGAGATTACAACTGATGCCACAGAAATACAAAGGAGTGTAAGAAACTACTACAAAGAACTGTGTGCCAAGAAATTTGAAAACAAAAGTGAAATGGACAAATCTCTAGAAAAAGATAATCTTCCAAAATTCAATGAAGAAGAAGCAGAAAGCCTGAGCTGAACAAAGAGTAGATAAAATTGAAGCAATAATCAAAAAACTACCAGCACGCGAGGACTTCCGCCAAGATGGCAGCGTAGGTGGTCGCACTTGCTGCCCGCACATCCAGAATGTCCATACAACTAATGCAGTAGCAAAAATTTAAACAACCAGAACGGACAGAATCGAACTGAAGGGAAGTCCGACACCCAGGAGGTAGGAGAAGACAAACATCCAGGCCGGTGAGCGGGGCAGAAACGGGTGGAGGAGGCAGCGCGCACGGAGGGTCTCACTCACGCCGCGACTTACTTA
>PVJI01015637.1:0-40604 GCA_004026765.1 Micronycteris hirsuta
ACAGTGACAGTTTTACTTCCTCCTTTCCAATTTAGATGCATTTTATTTCTTTTTCTTGTCTGATTGCTGTGGCTAGGACTTCCAGTACTATGTTGAATAGGAGTAGTGAAAGCTGGCATCCTTGTCTTGTTCCCGCTCTTAATGGGAAAGCTTTTGTCTATTGAGTATGATGTTGGCTGTAGGTCTCTCATATATGGGGGGTGATTTTTTTTGATAACTTGCTTTTTTGGTTTCTTTGGTTTAGGATTTCATCTGTTGCCCTGGATGGTGTGGCTCAGTGGATTGAGCGCTGCCTGCAAACGGAAAGGTCACTGGTTCGATTCCTAGTCAGGACATATGCCTGGGTTGTGGGTCAGGTCCCCAGTAGGGGGCAGGAGAGAGGCAACTGAGCCATGTATCTCTCACACATTGATGTTTCTCTCTTTCTCCCTTCCCCTCTCTTAAAAAGTAAATACATAAAATGTTTTATTTTGTTTTTTAAGATTCATATGTTAGTAGGTTTTGGTATGATATTGTTTGTTTTGTTCTGTAGTATAATATTTTGGTATTAACCTTGCTTTCCTCAGTAAATTACAGTAATTCAGAAGTGAGTATATACTCATTGTTGATACTTTTTTAGTTTGGTTAATTCTTCCAAAGCATATCTGAAAGTCTATTTAAATTTTCATTATTAAAAATGTCTGTTTGGTGGTAGGTTTTCATTGTTATCTCTATGTGCACTTAACTTTAATTTTGAAATTTAAGCAGCAGATCATTCTCAAGTCTCTGTGTGCTAAATTCAAAACTGGTAGTGTGCTTTGTTACTCTTATTTAGAGTCTTTCAAACATTCCTGTTGGTAGCATTAGCTGTTTTTTATTGCTACTAATGTATTTATTGTTGGACAGCACACATAATCCTTGGGGGAGATGTCAATTTACCACTCTACTCTTTCTTTTACTTTATACCTTATTATCACTTTCTAAAAGTTGTAGCAGAATCAGACTGACATGACACCACATCATATTTTTGGGTCATTTATTGTGAAAGATAGCTCTGCAGTTGTTTTTTGTAGTGTCAGTGCCTGCATTTTTTATGTCTTTCTTTCCTTAAACATGGAAAAGAAACAGTTTTTTATTTCCTATACTGTCAGTATCATAGATAATTTAGTCCTTCCTCTTAAGTATGTCTCTGTATCTGTTGAGATTTGACTATGACACTTGGTTTATTCATTGTTCATCTAGTTCCTTGGATCTGCCTAAGTTTTTCGTTTCTGTTTTCATTCATTTTAATTTTTTTCAGTATATTTTGTTCTTAAGAACTGTATTTAGCATCAAGAAGTACCTTTATTGAACTTTACCTCTGAGAGTTTATGTGATCTTTAAGGTAATCTTTTAATGTGTTTTGGGTCTTAATTAAAGTCAGTACTATCATAGTTAAAAATGAACAAAGACAAGTATTCAATGCCAGGGATGAAATAATCTCTAACTGCTATTGCTCTATTGTGCTCTAGGGCACTGACTTCAATTTTATGGGCCCTCTACTCGATATCAGAGAGACTGTGATAAGCAGGCTTTGTCAGTAGCCATAAAGGATGAGTGAGGATTCGCTTAAAAAAGAGTATGTCAAGCCTGTTAGGAGCAAGGTGTGCGTTCAGAATAAAGTTCTAAAATGGAAATTTTATTGCTGAAAATGACAACTGAAATAAAATGCTCGCTGCTTGGGTTAGATATTAGGAAAGAGAAAACAGAGTAAATTTCGTCAGTTAACTTGGATGGATACATAGAATTTATCTAATCTGAAAATCAGAGAGGAAAATAGATCAAAAAGCAAAACAGCACTGCAGAGACCTGTGGGACTATGATCAAAAGTTGATATTTGGGTTATTAAAATCTCAGAAGAATATAAAGAGTGAATACTAAAATTTTTTGGAAAAAATAATGGCTAAACTCCCCTCTCCCCTAATTTAGAGAAAGCAATAAACCTAAAGATTCCAGGTCAGTGAACCCCAAACATAGTAAAGAAACTCTGGCCCTGTCACATCATAATCAATTTCAAAAAATAAAGACATAGAAAAAATTTTGAAACTAGCTTTAGAAAAAGATACTTTTTCAACAGGTGGACAATAATTCAAATGACTGTAGACTTCCTGTCAGAAACCATGGAGACCAGTAGGAAGTAGCAAAATATTTTTAAAGTCCTGGAAGAAAAGAACTGTCAACCAACTCAAAATCCTATATTCAGAGAAAATATCCTGCAGAATGGAGGTGAAATAAAGGCATTTTCAGATGAAAGAGCATGAATAGAATGTTGCTAGCCAATCTGCTCTAAAAGAATTGCTTAAGAAAGTTCTTCAAGAATAAATTGAAATGATACCACAGGAAAACTTTAAATATCAGGAGGGGAAAAAGAGGAACAGAAATGGTGTTATAGACTATTTTTCTGTTTTTGAGTTTGTGAAAATGCTTAATTCAAAGCAAAATTATAACATTGTCAGGAATTTTCAATCTATGTGTATGTAATATATCAAAAAACTAGCCCTGGCTGGTGTAGCTCAGTAGATTGAGTTCGCAGACTGCAAACCAAAGGGTCGCCAGTTCTATTCCAAGTCAGGGCACATGCCTGGGTTGTAGGCGAGGTTCCTGGTGGACCATGTGAGATGCAACCACACATTGATGTTTTTCCCCATCTCTTTCTCCCTCCATTCCTTTCTGTCTAAAAATAAAAATTTTTTAAAAATCTTAAAAAAACGCTAACAAAGTGTGGAGAGTAAAAGGATATACATACAGGTCATGTGTCTGTATTCTACTTGATGTGGTAAAATATTGATTATAAGTAGACTGAAATTTAAAGTATATATTGTAATCTCTAGAGCCCCCACTAAACTTTTTTAAAAACTATGTAAAAAGACACTAAAAAATAGATAGATTGAAATACTGAAAGTTTATATGACCCCAAACAAGTAGGAAAAGGGAAATAAATGAAAAACAGAGGGAAGAAACAGAAAACAAATAATAAAATGGTAGATGTAAATTCAAACACATCTAAATTATTATATCAAGCGTAAATAAAAAACTGTGACTCAACTATATTTGTGTGTAAGAAACTCACTTCAAATGTAATGATATAGGTACATTAATATAATAGGATGGGGGAAAATACTTATGTTAGAAAAGAAGAAAGTTCTCAAATTAATAATCCAAGCCTTTACCTTAAGAAACTGGAAAAAGAAGAGCAATATACACCCGAAGCAGCAGAAGGAAGGAGGTAATAGTTAAAAGCAAACATCAATGACTGTGAAAACAGAAGGAAAGAAATAAAAACATCAAATAAGCCAAAGCTGGCTCTTTGGTCAATGAAACTGATAAATCTCTTAAGACTAACAAAGAAAAATCAGATGTAAATCACTATTATCAGGAAGAAAAAGATGGGAAATCATGACAGACCCTGTGGACGTCAATAGAATAAGAAGTGATTATAACGTACAACTCTTTGCAAATAGTTTGTCAAGTTAGATGAAGTGACCAATTTCTTAAAAAGCACAAACTATCCAAACTTGGCCAAGATTAAGTAGATAGCCTCAGTGTTTCTGTAGTTATTAAATAAATTGATTTATAGTTAAAACCTTCCAGTGAAGAAATCTCAGGTACAAATCATTTTACTTAGTGAATTCTTCCAGTTACAGAAGCATTAACACCACTTTTGTCAAATCTAGCAATATATAAAAGTAGTATGACCAATTAGAGATTACCCCAGGAGTGCCAAGCTGGTTTAATATTCAAAAATCAGTCAACATAATCTACCATGTTAACAATCTAAGAAAGAAAAACCGTGTAATCATGTTAATTAGTGCAGAAGTATATTTGACAAATTTCAAC
The DNA here is from genome assembly GCA_004026765.1 of Micronycteris hirsuta. Lineage (NCBI taxonomy): Eukaryota > Metazoa > Chordata > Mammalia > Chiroptera > Phyllostomidae > Micronycteris > Micronycteris hirsuta. Next base: position 3,856 of record PVJI01015637.1, read on the forward strand.
ATCCATTAATAATAACTCAGGAATCCAGGAATGAAAGGGGGGCTTCCTGAATCTGATAAAGGACAGCTATAAAAACTTCCCGCTAATACCATTCTTCATGGTGGAAGGATTGCTTTCTTCCAAAGATTAGGGAAAAAGGCAGGGATGCCTGCTTCTATCACTATTACTCATGTAATGTTGAGTAAGTGTAAGTCCTAGCCAGCACAGTAAGGCAAGAAAAAGAAATAAAAGGCACATAGATTGGAGAGGGAGAAGTAAAATGGGTTGTGCTTTGGTTCTCTTAACTGTTTATTTTACAGAGCAAATGTTTTTAATTTTGATGAAGTCCAACTTGTCAAAAAATAAGAAACCCATTTTTTTATGGACCCTGCTATGGCTGTCCTATCTAAGAACTCTGCTGGACCCAAACTATAAAGCTTTTCTCTTCTGCTTTTTGCTAGAAGTTTATAGTTGATATTTGGAGTTAATTTTTGTATAAAGTGTGAGGTATTGAGGTCAAGGTAGTTTTTTTGCATGTGGATGTCCAATTGCTTCAATATTTGTTGAAAAATTGTTTTCTCAATGAAATTGTTTTCTATGCTGATCTAAATCAATTTGCCATATTTATGTTCTATTTCTCAATTCTTTTTTCTATCCCATATGTATGTCTTTCCTCTGTACCACATTATTTTGATTACTGTAACCTTATAGTAATTCTTAAAATTGTGTGGTGTAATTTTTTCAATTTTGTTCATTTTTTCTAAAGCTGATTCAGCTTTTCTAATTCTCCCTTCCCATGTAAATTTTAGAATCAGTTTACCCATATTTATTTTAAAAAACCTTATTGGAATGGTGGTAAATCTATAGACAAACTTGGAGAGAATTGAAATCTTTACTCTGTTGAGTCTTGCAATCCGTGAACACAGTATTTCTCGCTACTTATCTATGCTTGCTTTTATTACTTTAATCTGCATTTCGTGGTTACAGAATACATATACCTGTACATGATAGATGTATCTGAAATGATTTCATTTGGTGGAGAGCTGCTATTATAAGTGGCATTTGAAAAAATTTATTTTTCCCAATGTACCTTAATGTTATTTAGAGATATGATTATTGAATATGTTGACCTTGCATCTTGAAACCTTGCTAAACTCATTAATTAGTCCTAGGAGGATTTGGGGGGCGGTTTTTGTAGCTAACTTGAGGCTTTCTGTGTAGTAATCATATCATTTGCAGTCCCGTTCCCACCAGTACGCAGCTTAGCTTTGACCGAACTGAGCCTGTCATCCTCGCCCACTGTGTGTGTCACGTCTGCATTGATGCCCAGAATGTCCTCCCTTTCCCTTAGAAAGCCTAGTTTTTCTTATTGTGCTGGTCAAGATAGATTGTTTTTGAGAAAGTTTAAGGCCAACCAAAACTATGGTCAGTTTCATTTTTTGTTAGGGTTTTGAAAAATTTTCTAAAATACATATGAGAGTTCAAACAACCAAAGTATAATTCACAGAGCAGGAGAAAATGTTTTACTACATGGAGAGAGAAATCCAATGACAGAGGTCAATTTTGAAACTTTATTTGTTTGGTATGACTATCTTACAGATGCCATTTCTCTACAGAGAAAGACTCTCTAAATATAGCTTGTTTGATTTGTTAGGTAGGTTAACTAAAATCCATTTTGTCACCTAGAATTTCAGGATGTGACATCATCAGACTCTAAAACTATATATTTTATTAAGAAGGCCAGCATCAATAAAAGATCATTTACAACTCTCAAAAACAGTTTCCTAGCAATTCATACATAAGTGAATGCAATTTAAAAGGATTACTGCCCTGTAATTTGTGGAACAAATAGACAATGGTTCTTATTTTAGTTAAATGGTTTCTGCTTTACTTAAGATTCAGTTACCTATGGTTTATTCTTTGTTACTGTCTAAAATAATCTGAAGTGGCCTTTACCTTGTACCTTCTTGAAACCACCTGTTTCACCATACACTATTTCCTGTTTTCATCCTGCTGTTTTTTAAATATGTTAAGAATTTTGTCAATGTTCCTTTAAAAATATCCTTTATATGTATTATATATAAAATATAAAAATATTCATGTATGTACGGTTCCCCAGCAGGTTACTTTCAGTTGACTGTCCTGGAGTGTGATCTTGCTGAGTACTCACCGAGCAACCAGAGCCAGGGTCTTTCCCCCTCTCCTTCCACAGTGATAAGATTTTGATGGGAATTGAATATTCTTGCTCTTCTGGAAAAGGTTAAGGACCTGTACAATGATATTTTATTTTGACTTCCTCACCTTGTTTTCTTGAAAGAATACCATTTGATACTTACTGCTTTGGTAAATGATGCTATATTCCATGCTTGTATTTTCCAGTTTTAATGTCTTGTTGATCTGACTTTTAATGGGGCATCTTTCATGAGCACTCTTGTATAGTTTAGTACCTACCTACTAAAAAATTATATCTTGTACCTTTGGTCATTTTGGGTTAAGTATGATGAAAGTTATACAGTAATGCTAACTGACTTCCCATGTTTGGCACGAAGATAAATGCAGAGTGAACCCGTGAGGGAGTGTGCTGTGCTGAAGGCGTTGTGATGAGAGCGCTTGACTCTGAGTCCTGCTTCTCCCGCTTCACATTTGTGTGAAATTTATCAGGTTTTTCTAACTTCCTAGAACCTCGCTGTCTCCTTTGACTTAAAAAAAGAAAAAGGGATGAAGTATATGTATAATTTCCATATCTTGTAACAATTCATATGTACCTTTTAGTGTGGTTATGAGAGTTAAATGAGTTATTCTTTAGTGAAGTGCTTTATAAATCATACAGCATAGAACTATTTCCTATAAAATACAAAAACTGTCTTTAAGTGATTTTCTTTTAATCTGAAAAGATGGATGATGGTTTGGCCAATTTCTCTTCAATTTACTGTTCTATTTTATTCTTCAGGCATTTCTTACTTGTGTTTAAACTGAGAGATTTAGCTCTAGATGCCTTTCTTTTCTTTTCTTTCTTTTTTTTTTTTTTCTTTTCCTTCTTGTATTCTATACTTCCTTACCTAAGTTCTGCCTCTTCCATTTAGAGATTCAGGACTAAAGACTTTGTTGGAGTAAGTGAATTAGGAAATGATGTGCCCTTGGTTATTAGGAAAATCTAATGTTTATTTTACACTGAAACTATTTGATGAATAACACAGAACTAGGCTTAGTGATCAGTTTCTTTCCCCCGCTGAGCATGACTGTGTGTAAACATTGCTTTTTTTTCCTTTCTAATTTCATCTTCTAGTTACAACAGTTGGAGCTTGCACAGATTCAGCAAAGAGATGCTAACCTCACAGCCCTTGCTGCTATTGGACCAAGGAAGAAGAGACCACTGGAATCTGGGTCTGGAAGTGAGGTAGTGATACAGTGTTTGTTATTTTATTTTTCATGTCAAGACAGCATGCCGAAAGGAAGCAAAGACATGCAAATATTATAGTTTACCCTACCTCACACACTATTGCTGCCAAATGCTTATGAAAATTCCCCTTTGTCTATTTTAGAAAATCTTAACTTTTATTGGGTTTTTAAGGTTTGTATTACCTTGAACTTGACTCCTACTTATTACGTATTGTATACTTCTTCCTGTTCCCCATAGCTACTCATACTGAGTCTCACTATCTCATTTTTTTATTTCTTTGCATTCTTTCTAGTGGTCTTATGTAATTCTTTCTCCCCTCTGTGTATCTAAAACTAGCCTGTCTGTTAAGATAAAATTTGCCGTCTTATTTCTTCATGAATCCCGACCATTCTTTCCCATACTGACTTGTTTTCTGAGCTCATAGTGTTTGCATGGCATTAATTTGTTCTCTGTTCCTTGTGTGCATGTTTTCTTTTGCGAGGTTTAAACCTCTTGAGCAAGACTATAATCCTATTTTTTGTATCCCCCACAGAACCAAGCATATATATACCCAATAAATACCATTAATTGTGTAATACCCAGAAAGGACCTTACTTAATCTTTAGAGCAGTTATTTGATTTAATATTAGATTTTCAGATTGATCATTAGATCTGAGTTAGAGGTGCAGTGAGAGCCCTGAGATAGGGTCAGCTATAAAGAGCCACACTTAACTGTCTGCTCTGTAAAATTTAAATGTGCTTTGAGACATGCTCCTCCCCAGTCTTCACCCCTTAACATCGATAGTTCCTAAATAAATGACAGTCACTTCAGTAGAGAAAGGATTGTTTTCATTATAAATGTAATGTATGCAATATATGTTCACATGCAAAAAATTTCACAATATAAAAATATTTGAAAAAATAAATGTTTACTCCTCACAAATGTCCAGTCTCCCATCCCCTGCCCAGTCAGATGTAACCACTGTTACGGCTTTAACATAGCCTGAAAGAAACTAAATGAATGTGGGCATGTATCTCAGGTGCATTTATAATCCACATGTTTGATTTTGTTTACACTTAAATGAGATCAGACTATACCTATTATTCTGCCCTTCAGATTTCCCCTTTTTCCATAATCTTCCTCATGTAATTTACTTCCATACTTTTAAAAGTATGACTTACAGTCAGCCACCCATATCCACAGGATCTGCATCCTCAGATTCAAACAGAAGGAAAATACTTGGAAGATGTTATACTGTGCTGATGTGTATTATGTAGTTAGGCCTGTGACGGTTCCATCTGTACTGAACATGTACAGACTTTTTTTCTTGTCATTATTCCCTAAACAATACATTATAACATCTGTTTACAAAGCATTTACATTACATTAGGTATTGTAAGTAGTCTGGAGATTATTAAAGCATATGGGAGGATGTGTGTAGGTTATATGTGAATACTATACTGTTCTCTGTAAGGGATTTGATCTGTGGGGGTCATGGAACAAATCCACCATGGACACCGAGGGAGAACTATACTGTGTTTAGATAAAATACAACTTATCTGAACAGTCCTCCAGTGGGCATTTTGGTGGTTTGCATGTTTTTGCTTTAATTGCCTCACAGAACACCACCCTTTTACCTACATTGTTGTGTGCTTGCCTGAGTAGTTGTAGGCTAAATTCCTAGAAATTGAACTTCTGGGTTAAGGAGTGTGTACAATAGGAAAAACTTTCTGGAAAAACTCAAACATATGCAAGGAAGGAGACCACAGTATAATGTATTTCTATATACCTTCCACCCTGTTTCAACTACTATCAATGGATGTCTGATCTTGTTTCATTTATATGTGTACTAACCTCTCAGGTAAATTTTTCACCCCTCAGGTTACTTTAAAGTGAATCCTAGACTCAGTATAATTTTATTCATAAATATTATTTGATGCTTTTGATTTTTGGTATTTTAAAATTACCCCGTGAATAAGTTGTGTCAGTCTTTATGTCCATTCATGCCTATTGTCCCACACTGTCATTAACGCTGGGGATTATCTCTGCCATCTGTGCTTTAAAATGCAATTTTTAATAGAGTATTTACATTATGGGTAAAAGAGAACATGTTTTCATGTGTATATATATTGGCACTTTCAATTTTCCTTTCCCCTCGGTATTTTTTAAATGAATAAGAAAATGGAACACTCCATATCTGCCTCCACTTTTCTTTCAGTTTGAGCATTATTTGTCTAAAAGTCTTTATTTTCCCATAAAAATGAAATAAATCTTTTGTGTTTGTTTTTTGGGCTTAAATTATATTTAAAAAGCCTTTCTTTTTTCTTTTTTTTTTTTAAGATTTTATTTATTTTTAGACAGAAGGGAAGGGAGGGGAAAGAGAGGGAGAGAAACATCAATGGAGACCTGGCCCGCAACCCAGGCATGTGTCTTAACTGGGAATTGAACTGGTGACCCTTTGGTTCACAGCCCGTGCTCAATCCACTGAGCTACACCAGCCAGGGCTAAAAAGCCTTTCTTTTTTAATTTTTATTTATAGATTTGAGAGAGAAAAACATCAATTTGTTGTTACACTTATTTATGTATTCATTGGTTGATTCTTATATGTGCCCTGACCAGAGATCCAACCTGCAGCCTTGGCATATATTGGGCTGACACTCTAATCAACTGAGCTACCAGGCCAGGGCCAAACCTTTCTTTTTTTTTTTTTTAATTGAGGTATAATTGGCATGTGTTGTATTAGTTTCGGGTGTACAACGTAATGATTTGATATCCTGTGTATATGTTGTGAAATGATCACCACAATAAGCCTAGTTAACATTCAGCACGACATGTAGTTACGGTTTTTTTCTTGTGATGAGAACTTTGAAGATTTACTCTCCTACTAACTTTCAAATATATAATACAGTATTATTAACTGTATTTTCCATCCTGTACGTTATATCCCCAAGACTTATTTATTTTATAACTGGAATTGTGTACCTTTCTTAGAATTATGTTAATATTTCTTTTATTTTACCTTTTAAATACAAATCTTTGATTCATTCATAGTTCCTTTTTAATAAGCAGTGAGATAGAGTTAGCTTTATTGACCTCTGTTCTCCCTCATTCTCCCCCAGGCTAGCAAATCGCCCCAACACTATTTATTCTAATTCTTTCCTTGGTGATTTGAAATACAGTGGTACCTTGTTACTTGTCATTAATTTGTTTTGGAACTCGTGACGAGTGCCTAACCAGCGAGTACCAAAAGACGAAGCATTTTCTCCTGTGGGGCAGCGTCATGACTCATACAAGTTCTAGCAAGAGCGAGTCCTGAGCAAGCACTGAGTGCTGCAACATTTTTTTCTTGTCAAAATGCGGCAAGTGTGGGGTTTGACGAGTTCTGAAGCTGATGAGTACCAAGGTATGACTGTACCACCTTTATCACACACAACTTTGTATTCATTACAAATTCCCATATGTATTTGAATGTTTCTGTATATTGAGCCAGTGCTGTCTGATTAGAACTTTCTTTGAGGAAAATGTTCTGTGTCTGTGGCCACATATGGCTGCTGAGCAATTGAGCTGTGGCTATGGAACTGAAGAAGTAGTTTTAATTTAAAAAAAAACCCAGAAATTTTAATTGTCACATGTAGCTAGTAGCTACTATATTAGTGCAGCAGGACTACTGTATCAATGTATATCCATTTATGCTTATTTTTGTATTAGTACCAGATCTTTTTTTTTACTCTTTTTTAATGTACAGTCAATGTTGATGGTATCACATTGCTAATCAACATACCTCCAGAACTTTTTCAGCTTGCTAAGCAACTCCTGTTTCCCCCTCCTCATCCCCTGGTAACCATGATTCTACTTTGATTCTATGAATTGAACTACTTAGATGCCTCATATAAGTGGAATCATACAGTATTTGTATTTTGTGATTGGTTTATTTCACTTAGCATAGTGTCCTCAAGATTCCAAATCTTAATCCAGTATATTTAAAAATATGGCAAAACTAGGCTAGTTGAGAGTGTTTTATGTTTCTGCTTCTCTGGCACAGAACAACCCACTCCCTTTATTTTTGGTCTATTTGCATATAAATGTTTGTGAGTGTTTTATTAAAACTGGGCATGCTATTTCATCATTAAGAATGTTCCTGTAAATATGGACTAGATAGCATGCTATTTTCTTTTGTGGCAAGAACAGTTATTTATAACTTTTTCATTCACATAGTTGTTATTATCTATAATATTATAACTCCTTTAAGAAAGAGCTACAGGGATTTTTTCAGTCCCTGTCCTACTTTTCTATATGGTAGCATTATTCAACAAATTCTGTTAAATGTTTGCTTGTGGGGAAGCATTGTAGCATGTTGAATAAGTACATGTTCTTTGACTCAGACAAATCTGGGTTTGGTTCTTCACTATCAAGTTTTGTAACCTTTGACAAGTTCTTTAAACCCTGTATCTCAACTATCTTCATCTGAAAATGGGTATTATACCTGCCTTATAATGTTTTAAGGACTAGATTATGTAAAGTACTTAATTACCTTTAGTTCCAGGCCTAAAGGTACAGGCTTAATAAATTGACATTGTTATCATCATAGTAATAGTACCATTATTTTAGCTTTTAATAGTATTTTATAAGTAGTATTAATGAGACATAGTGAATTTGAAATGCAATCACTCCAGAGCTTTTCTTCTCTGTCTCATTTGAGTTTGTCTCAAATTTTAGAAACATTAAACATTTTATAGTTTACAAAGTGTATTTTCATTGATTGTATGTTTGAATCCAAGAAGTCCGTAGGGAGGGGTTGCAGGAGAGGGGGAGAAATGTACTGTTTCAAAACAGTGATAAAAATCAGTTTATATGATTTATGTATGAATGTCAAAATGAAAAAATTATTTTCAAATTTCAAAGCAGATGTGTTTTAACTTGGATGTAAATGTACTGCATTGTCTGTTTGCTTGGTGCTTCTTTTTTTTTTTGAGAATGTAAGCATATATATTTTCCCCTATGTTTTCTGGACTTCAAGTCTGCATGGTTGCAGACTTTCACTGAATTATTCAACAGCCAGTACTTTAATGCCACTCTGAATTGAAAACATCCATTTCTTTAATGAGCCGGTGACATTTTGGTGCAGCCGTTTTGTTGAAATTAGCAGAAGACGGTCTTTTTTTTGTTAATTTTTTAAATTCATGGTGTTTTAACTTTAAAGGCAGTTTTCTTTTAAAATATGGGAAACTGGAGAGAAACCTGTTCTATGCTTTTTCAATGTTTATTAAGAATACTGCTAAAAAAAAAAGAAGAAGAAGGTTACTGACTTACTTGCCCCGTCAATAACTTAGAATGCATTCGTGAGGATTTGTTAAAAGCCCTTTAGTCACTTGTTTTATTCCTTCACAAATAACAACAACAACAACAAAAAAAAAAAACGATGTGTGAAACCATTTATATTTTTAATATTCCAGACCTTGGAAACCAAAGCTTTACTTTTTGTTTGCTTTTTTCTTCTTAGATGGGAAACTGAAATCTTACCTTCTAATATAAATTTTCTGGAATAAGCATATTATCCCAGAGGGTAGAGGGGTAAAGTCTAGTTCTTTGAAGACTAACTCTTTATCTTGAGTTCAAATGTAGGTCTTTTCTACTGATGGAAGTGCTTTTAGCTTGGAAGGTTGAATATAATGATGGTGCTTTAAAAAACTGTAAAATTCAGAAAATTAAGCTTAGAACTTTAAGCATTCATAGATTACTGTTTTTCTATGTAGTAAATCAACAATAATAATAAACTTGGAGAAATTAGTTTTAGACCTTCATCCTTTAGTGTTTTTTTCTGTTATGTAAAACAAAGCAAAACTGCCTCTTATCCTTAAAAAGACTTTTCTGTTTGTACAATTTATATGGATCTGGCACAAATAGCACACCTTTTTTGTTACAAAATCTCCTATTGCAAAATCATAAGCATGTAATTCTGTAACATAACGGTATCATACTCAAGCACACCATATGGCATTTTAGATGAAGTGTTCAAATTAAAACTATAAATTATTACACCCATGTTATTGCCCTACTAACCACACTGAAGCAGGTGTCACTTCTGCCGGACCCTGTATATTATGCTGCCCTCTTTACAGAATTACACTTGATATTCTTAGAAGCCTTGGTAAAGTTGAATAGCATTAGCTGCTATCTCCTTGTGGTATCCTGGCAAAAATCAACAAGTATCAGTTATTTATATAACCACATACTTATACAGCCTGTTGGTTTTAGTGGAGGAAAATATTTAAAATTTACTACTTGGGAGTACTTGAATTTGCCCTGAATTTACTGCTGTCATTTGAAGTTTATATATATATATATAATATACACACATATATATAGTTTTAAAATTAACATAGGCTATATAAATACTTAGAATAAATTAGAACGTACTTTAAAATTTAGAGTATTTACATGTATGTATTGTGTATGTATATTGCTTAGGTGATGTGTTTGGGGTTTCTTGGAATGTTAAATATTAATAATTTTACTTCCTGTATTACTTTTAGATCCTTGGATTAGAAATCGTATTTTTTCCTACTGGCAACACTTTCAAATAGTTCCTGTAACTTACTAAAGATTCAATATTGATATAACAGTGTTTCTTTACTTTTGTTGAACAAGTCTAAAAAATCATGTCATTATACATAAACATGATTTTAGAGCTGTGAAAGTAAAAATTTCGGAATGTCAGCATGCAGTTTTTTATAAGTGTAAATAAATGAGGCCTCCTGAGAACATTTAATTATTCATTTGTCTTGAAAATCCTGATTTAAAAAAAAATTAAGTGGTTATAGTACCAAATCATCTAAATGGTACTTATACTACATATGTTCTATTTTGTGATGCTTAAAATAGTGTTCATTTGCTAACTGAAATGAAGTTACCATGTGGATAAGTATATGCACTTTTCTATCTAGAAGCAGGTTAGAGTACTCCCTTGTATAATTCTAACTCTTGGGGATAAAAGGAAAAAGGGCTTTTATGAAACTTTGCTTAGCAATAAATTAGAAAGTTTGATTGAAAAATTAATTCTGATTTGACAAATGTATTTTTTCCACAGTAGAATTTTGGTTCAGAGATGGGTGTCAGATATTGATAACAGTTTTGTTTTCATTCCCCACAATTAAGGACCCATTACCAAAAGGCATTTCTTCTTTATTGTACTTTTTCATTTGTGCAGCTTGAAAATAAGGCATTTCATTTGGGGTATTCTTGTAAATGTTTCTTTTGAAACCAAGCGTTCTTTACATATTATTAACCAAATATTTGGATATAATCTATAAAATGCTTCTACTGCAGAAACCTAAATCTCTATTTCTAACCATTTATGTTTGATGATTTCATTGCAGGATTAATAGTAGAGATGATCACACTGCTGTGTTTTATGAGTGGACTTAATGAATAGAGGAAAGAAGATGAGACAGACAATGTTTGAGTAACATGTTAAGTTCCATTGTCAGGGATAGTTTATTCTGTAGCTTATAGAAGAGTGATTGCTTGGGAAAGAGATGAACTTTTTGAAAAATCCTGTACCACAAATCACTGTTACACAGCAGTTTTCTGTAGGTATTGTTAGAACTTTTTGTATAAACCTTAAGGTCTTGTCAGTATCTATTTAGCAACTACCTTTTGTATCAACTTACATTTCCCTTATTTTTTTTTTAAGATTTTTATTTATTTATTTTTTAGAGAGAGGGGAGGGGAGGGAGAAAGAGAGGGAGAGAAACATCAGTGTGTGGTTGCCTCTCACATGGCCCCCACTGGGGACCTGGCCTGTGACCCAGGCATGTGCCCTGACCGGGAATTGAACTGGCGACCTTTTGATTCACAGCCCGCGCTTAATCCACAGAGCTGCAACTTGCATTTTCCTTTAGCTCCAATTTGATGTTTACATCATTAGGTGTAGTGTGTTTTCATTGGAGGAATGACGGAGGGAGTCTTCAGAAAGTTACAGGCACACAGCAATTTTTAAAAAAACAGAATAAAGAAATAAATGATGATGTAAAGGAAACAGAAGATATGTAAGAATTTTTCCCGTGTGGTTTTTCGATGATTACTTGGTGTGTCTGAGTGCCTTAAAGCGAACAAAAACGTGCTTCTGCTTTGTTAGACACCTGGTCCTCTGAAGGTCAGCGCATGTCAGTAGTGCTTAGCGCACTTTTGATTAAAGATATCTCAAGGTTCAAAAATTCACCCCATCAATTTTTTTTGGCATCAGGCATACAACTTTAAAAATTACATAGGAAATAAAGCTCTTTTGAGAAAATAAACTTATTTGAAGAAAAATCAAAAGTTGTCTATGAGTCAGTGCTGAGACACTGTAAAACTAATAAAATGCATTGTGTTTTCAAAATTTTTTTCATGAACTTTGTTACATAATAAGTATATGGTAGGGTTTGAGATAGCAGAGAAGAAATAATTTGTATTTGTCAAATTTATATTGAGTGCCTACTGTTTTGAAAGTTTTAATTTTACTCTTGTGAAAAAGGAAAATATTTTTAGCCACTTTAATAGATAGCCAGAAATTACCTGGTCATGCCACTAATTTGAATATATTTGAGAAAAAATGTATCGATCCTAGTGACACAAACATCCTCTCTCTGTTACTCATGATTTAAAATACACCTTCAGTGACCTTAGGATGCCATAGGTATTGAATAAAAGAATTGCTTAATGGAGTCCCAGAACTACCTCTGGGTTTTTGAAGAAATCCGTGTAGAAGGTAGCCGTTTTCCCCACTAACCCTTGCAACAGTGGTCTCTCACTTCTTCCCATTATTTATGTGCATTGATGTGTGCCCCTTCTGGGAAGTGAAAGCCAGCTAGTTTAGTGCCAGCCAATGATGCATCTAATTTTTAAAACAAGCACAGAAAGCAGTCAACGAGGCAACTTCCTGCTCGTAACCAAAAACAAGGTCTGGGAAATGTACGTCCTGCAAAGGCAGTGATAGTCTTGGAGAGTGTTCTGTTCAATAACAGGTGAAACTCATGGCGTGTGTGTGTGTGTGTATCAAATAAGAGGAAAAGTCAGGAGACATAGTGAGATGGAGTCCATTGTTTTGTTTTCTTCAGAGAAGATGGTATTAGGGATTTCTGGACTTAACTTTTTCCCATTATTGCCTTTCCAAGAATCATTTCAATGTAGAGCAGGATAGGGCATCCAAAGTACTAGACCAGTGGTGGCTTCCTCAAATAGAGTGCCCTATGCAATTCTTTGTACCTGGTAGAAAATATATTTTGTTTTTAATATCTTAATTTTTCTTCACTGTTCGCACCCATTTTTATATAAAGATAGTTATATACAAGGATAGTTATATAGAATGATTAAAACCAGAGCTCTTTGGAATATAATTAGATTAGCTATCAGGAATAACTTTCTGACAGTATTAAAACTAGCATGGATTTACTTAGGTATGTAATCCTAAGATCCTTTCCAGTGCCAGCATTTTAAGTCTTTAAATTTCTCTGAAATGGAAATGACTTTTTCCAGAAGAGTATTATCAGAAGGGAGATTGCTCTTTCAACAAATGATTATTGATTTTGCAGGAGAAAGAAGTAGGTCTCCAATATCTGACATGCTTTTAAGATACTACTATGTAAAGCAAGGAATGTAAAGCTTTTTATTTGGGAGAGGGGAGTGTTTGTTAACTCTGGTCAAAATGTCTAAATGGTATAGAAGAGTATTAACAACGGCTTTTAAGTCTCTCGGGTATCCTTTCCAAAAATTTCAATGCATATATTAGGTTAAATTATATGAATTTACCACTTCTACAGGTGAAAAACTATTATTGACAATTTTATATGTTCAACCTAATGCAATCATATATATATATATGTACACACGCACACATTTTCATGCATGTATAATAGTACTTTATCAGGCACTTAGATTGTATTATCGTCTTTAGTCCTCATAACTCCTTTGTAAGATCATACTATTTTCCCTCAATGAAAAAATTACAGTATAGGGAGGATTTAGTTACTTTTCCCGAGTTCTACAGTTAGTAGATGGAGGAGCCCACCACATACATATCCAGAGGATCTGGTGTTAATGACTTTGGTGCAATGACCCTAAAAGTACTGTTCTACAACTTGTGGAGCGGTGTGCCTTGGGCATTTGTCCGTAGTGGTACATACTTTCTGTGGTAATTCCACAGAAAGTCCACTAATAGACTTTTAGAATATAGTTGTTTTTTATAAATTGAACGTTATATACCTTCCTGTACTAATTTATTTTGCAGATTGCTTTCTAGAGGTGGAACCTCAGGGTTAAGGGTTAGATTTTAAGAGGTATTTCCATAATGATTTTCAAAAGGGTTGTGCCAGTTTCCACCGCTGTGATGCATATTTCCCTTGTTAGTAACATATGTGATCAATTGTTTTAAAATGTTCTAAACACTTTTTCATTCATTCTATCTCCACCCTCTTCAGAGGTTGAGGCTCTATTTTCAGTGTGAAAACAAGTTATAGAGTGTGGAACTATCTCTGTAATACCCTATGAGAGAAATACTTGTAGTTTTAAAACTTTTAAATAGTTCAATTATTGATGGACAGGTTTTCTTATGACTTAGAAATGTGTGTATTCTGAAATAGAGAACCAAGGTGAACTCTAATGGATATTTGAATGATCTTCTATAGATGTCATTTTGTTTACCATATTTACTAGTTTTCATCATTTGAGGATATGAGTAGATTATAATTGAAATATTAAGCCTGAAATGATTTGGGGAAACTCAACAGCTTAAAATCTGTTAGGGAACAAACAGAATTTGTCAAAGATATTTGTCTCTCTTCCTGGTTTACAGTGGGTGATTCTTCATTCCTAAAAGTGCATAAGTTATTTAACTAAAAGGCTATTGACATGAAAGGGCACAACTTTAACCTTCATGTCCTTGGAGGTCACAGGCAGTACCATTCTTTACCTCTGTTCTCCTTTGCCATGCCATGCTTTGCCATGCTATGGGGGAGCCATAATTGCAGCTGACTTACTAGAGATCTAAACAGATTTATTGTCATCTAAAACTTTCTGTAAATATCTTATAGACTCATTAGGATTTAGAGCATGTTATTACTTTGGATAAAGAAGCTGCTCCTAATATTTTGTGGGGGTTTTTTACCTTTTATTTTGTTCACACTTTCATAAATAAATCTACCTTTTTCATTAATGACTTAAACATAAATCTAAGTTTTAGTGGGGTCTTTTAAATTTTCCAGAGACTTAAGGGTTAACCGTCAGCTATCTTTAGGAACTTCTGTAAGATATGTTGAATTGTACATTATAGGTTTATCTTTTCTTCTTCCCAAATTCCCCTTAAATGTTAGTAAAAGAGTGAAGACAACATAAATACACAAGAGTAAAGAAGAGAGGAGAAAATAGCAATAAGAGTATTCAGTAGTATTTCAGTTAAAATTGACTTAGATTAGAGACTAGGGGCATTCTTTCTGGGGAAAAAAATGGCCAAGAAAGGAGGTCTCAAACAAAGGACAGAGATGGTGTGGTGGATTTGTCTTGTGTCCAGTTATCTAAGAAGGGGCCTCGCTTCCCAGGATTCCTTTTCTCTCCTAGTTCCTGGTTAGTGTGGGCCTTGAGGCGTTGTGACTTTGAAAGGCAGGAGTAAGACTGCAGCCACGTTCTTATTCTCCAGAGGTCAGTGTGGGGACACTGGGAGCCATTGCAGCTCACAAACAGTGTTGGCATGGGAGCGGTGGGGCGCCTGAGCTCTGCCGAGGTCTTCTCATTCGGTTTCTCCTAACCCTGGGCCAGACCTGGCACCACACGCACAGTTAACAGCAGAACATAAACTGTTTGACCAGGTTCACAGTGATATAAGGCCTAATCTGTGTAATAACGCTATATTCTGTATCATCCCTAGTGTTTGATCACATGCTGACTGATACAGATTGTGCTATAATAGCCGCAGAGAAACAGCACCTTAATGGTGGATTCATGAATTAGTTCTGGGTTTTCCACAGTTGGTCCCCTGATCTACTTAGATTTAAAGGCATGGATGACCTTGCTTCTAGTAGCAAAGGGGACACTGGTGATCCAAAGCACGCACTGGTAAAACAGTTACTTTATCACCTGTAGACACTAGTAATCAAGTGCCTATAGAAGATGAGGCTTTGGGAGACAGTGTTCACTACCACAGAACATTTTAGTGAAAATAAAAGTAATGGTATAGGTTGGTCCCTTAATTGTATAGTGGGGAATTTAGGGAAGGAAAAAGCTTTAGATTCTGAATTCTGTAATTGTCCTAAAAGAAACCCTGAATCTTGTAGCCAAAGCAGAGATTTGTGAAAGCCAAACCCAAAGTCCAATCCTGCAGGTGGCTGAATTACAATGCAAATTGAATTTCTAGTCTTGGAGAGTCTCTTGTGTTAAAGTTATGACATTGGGAAAGAATAGAAAACTGAAGATTGGGGTGGGAATGTGGGCAGATTCTAATGAAGCTGGGTACCTTGAACTCTTCAGTTCTGCCTAGTCACCTTTGCCAGTCCTTCGACCTCTGCCTGAGGGAGCTTAGTCTCCTGCGGAATTGGTAATGGCTTCCTGTAAGTAGTTGCCCAGTAAGAGACTGCTGATTTTCTGAGGACCTGTCCTCGCCACCTCTCGTTCCTTCTATAGCTATAACTAAACTAGTCTCAAGTTCCCGCAGAGGGTGAGGCACTAAATGTTACTGCCCATGAAGAGGTATGATACATACTGAAAGAACTGCATGATTCTGCCTGCATTTGCCTGGATTATGGTGTGGAAATGGCCCCTAAGGGTGTGGAATCAGAGGAGAAAGAATATAAAGTTGCATCAGGCTGAATTTACTGATACGGGCTCATAAGCAGAGATTCCAAATTGAATTTATTAGGGCAGAGGGCTAGGAGTGGCTCTAACAGTTTGGTTGACTGGAAACTACATTAAAAGGTGACCTAAATTAAATAAAGTTGAGATACATGTTAGAAGTTTTTTTATATACTGCAGAGGAGGTTGTCTAAAGGCTTAGGGAGGTTAGAATGCTAGAGTGCGGTTTTCATTAAAAAAAAATAAAAAAATAAAAAACTTGATCACCAGTGTCCCCTGAGTAGGTGGAAGGCACTCCTTTTCTCAAAGCTCTGAGATACACATTCATGAGGGGAGCCTCAGCATGTTTAACAGTTCTGCTGGCTAGCCTATCCCCAAAAGACTTATAGCCCTTTACTAGAGTGACTGGGCATTGGGAAGGGAAAATTATCAGACTTTTGGGGGATTGCTGAACACTGACTCTGAACCTAATGAATTCTAGGAGACCCAAAACACCACTGTTTTCCATCAGTCAATGGAGTTTTGGTGCAGGTCCACCTCACAGTAGGCCCAATCTGGTTATTTCCATATTTCTGGAATGCATAATTGGAATAGACACACTTAACAACTACCACAGTTCTCTCATTGGAAGTGAGAGAAGGCCTAATGGAAGCCACTCGGATATCACCTGTCTACCAAAATAGGAAATTGTTACCTGTAGAGACTGCAGAGCCAGCACTAAGGATTTGAAAGATGCCTAAGTCGTGATTCCTACCACACCTCCATTCAACTCATCTACTTGGTATTTAAGAAGAAAGGCGGATCTTGGAGGAGGATGATTGATTATCATAATCTTAGTCTGGTGTTGGCTTCAGTTGCAGTTATTGATTGTTCCAGCTGGGGTTTTGTTGCTAGAGCCAATCAGTGCAAATCTTGGCATTTGGTATGCAGACACTGATCTGGTATATGTTTTTTTTTCCTCCCCTCTATGCTTTTTAGTAAAGACTGTCAGAATTAATTTGCTTTCAACTGGCAGGCCCAGCAATATACTGTCACTAACCTATCTTTAAATCAAGCCTTATGTTATAAGCTAGTCTTCAAGGACCTGGCTAGCTTCATCCTTCCACAGGCCATTGTGCTGATCCAAATACTGATACCATGTCTATTGGAGAAGTTACAACTCCCGCAGGCATTTTGCCAGAGTGCATGTATGCCAGAGGGTGAGAATCCCACAAATTCGGGGGCCCGCCTTCTTGGTGAACTTGCTAGGAGTCCAGTGGTTTAGACGATGCTGAGATAACCTTTGCAAGTAAAAGACAACTTATATCTGTCTTCTGCCATCACAAAGAAAGGGACACATTTGAATTTTAAAGCAGCATTTACCTCATTTCATCTGAAATGGGGACCGTCTCCCTTTTCTCAAACCTAACTCGGCTCCGTTTCTCTAGTCAGGAGCTCCAAAGCTTGCCCTTTTCTCCTCCATCTGGGTGTCTGGTCTGTTCTGTCTTCCTCTGTTCTCTGTCCAGTGGGTCCTTCACTGCCGGCTCTTTCCAGGTTCCTTTCCTTGTCACTCAAACCTTTTGATTCCTCAGCCTGGCGCTTTACTTAAGGATTCCTCCCCTGATTCTGTAATACGAATTTTTATATTTAAAATTTTTTTTCATAAACATAACAAGTTTATTGTAGAAAACTTAGAAGAGGAAATTGAAGTTAGCCACAGTCTATCACATATTTTTGAAATTCACAGTAATATTTTTGTTAACCTATTTTTTTACTTAATGATATAATGTGTGCATCTTATCCATGTCAGTAAATGTTGTACACATTTCGTTGGCATACTACAATTTATCCATCGCCCTATTGGACATGTTTTAGCTGCCGGCGTAAAGTTGTGTGGTGGTAACTGCATGGAGATGGATAGGTGAGATAGTTGTTAGAGGGCTGAGTAATGCTTGGGAAGAAGCCATCAAAATACTTTACTTTTCTATTTTTCTTCCAGATTTATTTATCTTAAAGCTAAGAATGACAGAAGGATCTTAGTTTAAATGCTCCAAAGCCCATAATATGGCTCATTTCCACTGTTTGTTCATTCATATAAATGATATTATTGGGCACTAGACACTTGGTCGTACTACAGACATTGATTGGATATCAGCTAAGTGCCTAACATCGTATACAATATTCAGAGGGACAAAATCGTCACGAGTGAGAAAGTTAGAGGTAGTTGCATTACACTGAATACCTGTGATGGTAGACTCAAATACAGAGTAGTACTAAAGTGCACAGGTATAGGAGACCATTCTGTGTGGCATGGGCCCAGCTCCCACTCAGAAAGACCAGTGGAAAGCGAGGCCCGGTACACAGGACCCATGTCCACGGATAGGTTCTCCCATGGGAAATCAGGCCTGCATTGTACCTAGGCCGCTTTGAGACTTGCTTTTTGCTAAAACTCCCTCACCCTGAATTGAGGCAGCAAATGTTTACTGCATATCTTTAAAGTAACTTCCTAAAATCAATGCTAAACCTTCGAAGGACTAGTGTAACCAGTTCAACCACTTTTCCCTTTATATTTGCAAATATCCCTTTTTGATGTGATTAGCAACATCCTCTCCTTTGTTTTCTCTAGAAGGGAACCACCTAAAGCAAACCTGTGCATAGTAAACGAGGACCAACCTCAATTTAATGTGCCCAGAAAAGCAATAAAAGCCTGTCAAGGCAAGGGTCAGGCACTCTTCTCTTGAAAGAGTGTCCCTTTTCCTCCACAGTATTCAGTAGTCCATGTGAATTTGTCTCGTCTCAGCCACAACACCGTGGACCCCACAAGCTGGGGTCCGCATCACAGGAGTTGCACATCATCTAGACTTTGGGGTTGTGTTTATAACATTGGGGAACCTGCTACCTGTGTTGTGTTAAAGAACTTAGGTGATGGGATGCAAGGGTAGAACAGAGATTGGAGAAGGAGTTCCAGGAGAGAATTACTGTCAGGAGCGAAAAAGAAACAAATATTTTGTGGCATGATCAACAGTTTGAAACAGGAAGAAAGAAATGAGAGAGATGAGACTGGGGAGAAACTTTGATATGCTCCTGGATGACTGTATATGTCATACTTGGATACTTGGATTTGGTTCTCTAGGAGATTTTTAGCCATTGGAGTATTTTAAGCAGGAAAATGTATTATCAGATTATATATTTTAGAAATATTTTCATCACCATGTGAGCAGTATTAAAACTGGTAATAGGGAGGTTTCTTAGAAGGTTGTTGGAGTCATGTAGGCGGAAGATAATGGAGGTGAAAATGCAGAAAGAAGTAGATGGTTTGGAAACTTCTAAGAAGGTGGAACTGATGCGTGCTGCAAGGATGTAGAAGAGGGTAACGATGACACCTGGTTTTTTGGTTTGGGCGTTGGAAGTTGGCTAATATTACTATTCCTTTAAAAAGAAAAGGAGAGTAGTATGACTTGAAATGTGTTGAATTTATGATACATTCAATTAGAGACTTCACTAGGAGATTGAACAAGGAGGTCTGGAATTTAAGGAAGCATTCTTTTGGGTACAGATGGGAGGGTGGTCGTTAACATAGGAACCAGTATTACCTTGACTACTCTCTTAACTACACAAGTAGTTAGGAACTCAAAGCCCACGATTACATGTCACTTAGTCTATTTTGACGTATTACCTTTATAAAAACCGTTGAAACAGATTTAGAAGTGACAAAATTCTGAGGCAGAAATTAACATGCAGGGTTGTCGAGTGTTCTGAAATAAAAGGAATAAAAGGAAGGTGATAAAAGGCAATTCCGTTGCTTCGAAAGTTCTGCTTGTTGACCAGCAGAGGGCAGTCAGACTCGAAGCTCAGTCTTTCCTGCTCTGTGCTGCCCTTAAGTCCTACAAAGCTCAGGTCTTTCGAATGTAGATTTTCTGTGTTTTTACACAAGGCCAGGCAACCAAGGGTACCTTTTATTTATCCTTGTTTCTAAGACTTAGAATATGTTTATTTTTTTCTTCTAAAGCCATATCTTCCTTTCAACCCCTGTTCCTATGTCTAGTTCTTATTTTCTCCTTAAAGTTTAAGGCTTGAATTATCCTTTAAGAGCTGCCATGGTAACATGAGGTTAGAGAAAAAATGGGTAGATAGTCTGAGAAATGTAATGAAGCTTTGCCACTCTTTATTAAAAATTATAATTTTTGTTTCTAGTTAACTATTAAGATTCAGGGACACAGTTCTGTTTTCTTAGTCTTTGATTCAGGGAATAGAGTGGAGGAAGTTGACATTAGCTTCTAAAGACAGTATCGATAAGCCTGGTTGATTCTGTAAAGCAGCAAGCTCCACTGCTTGATTGGCGGAGCTTATGAAAAACTTCCTGTCCCAGGATATATTCTTCATTTGCCTGCCACATGTCTGAAATGCCCATTAGTTTACGTTTTAGCTCTAGGCATTCAAAGCTCCACTAAATTCAACAATTTCACTGGGACAGACAAGGCAAATGTGGCAGGACAAATTAGTTCTTTAAGTTAGCTGGGACTTAGGAGAATAGAACATGGGCAGGAAAGTTTAATTAGTTTTAACTAGGGGGTGGAAGGAAAGGCCTGGAACTAGGATTACACTGTTTCCTGTGTATAAGCCTTCCATGCCTCCCAACTGACTAATGAATTAATTTATTATAGTAAGGGCCAACATTTATAGAGTATATATACTGCATACCAGGCATCATTCTCATTTAATTCTCAAGCCAACACTATGAGATAATCATCACCACTATCTGTATTTTGCAAATTAAGAAACTGAGACGCAGAGAAGTTAAGTAATTTATGTGAGGTTGCTTGTTGGAGGAGACAGCTAGTGTTTACCACTCTTCAGTCCTCCTGTGTGTCTTAGGCTGCCTAAAACAGTTCTTTGCCCATAGTAGATGCCCAGTAACCCAGGTAACTGATGAATTGAATTGAAACATGGACTAGCATGAAGCTAAGTTGTCTTGGCTGGCAGCTCTTGGAGACGGAGGCCCATGTGAAGTCACTGAGCCTCATCGGGACTCATGAAGCCCCTGGGCTCATACAGATGTGGTTTCCGCTTCTCAGTAATGTGAGGGAATGTGGAAAGAGGGACTAGAAAAGCTCCTAAAGATTTAACGTCACAGAACCTACTCTGTTAAGTTGTGGGAATACAATTTTGGATAAGTGGTTTTTAATTATTTAGTGTCGTTCTTAAAGTGGTGTTATTTCTTTGAAATTGGTGACTGACAGTGTTTACTTTTTTCTTTTTTTAATATATTTTATTGATTATGCTATTACAGTTGTCCCATTTTTCCCCCTTTCTTCCCCTCCGCCCCCATACCCCCACATTCCCCACCCTTTAGTTTTTGTCCATAGGTCACACACATAAGTTCTTTGGCTTCTACATTTCCTATACTATTCTTAACCTCCCCCTGTCTGTTTTCTACCTACCATTTATGCTACTTATTCTCTGTACCTTTTCCTCCTCTCTCTCCCTCCCACTCCTCTGTTGATACCCCTTCATGCCTTATGTAAATCCCTTTAACATTTCATACAATAAAGGCTGGGTGATGATGAACTCCTTGAACTTGACCTTATCTGAGAAGCACTTTATCTGCCCTTCCATTCTAAATGAGAGTTTAGCTGGATAGAGTATTCTTGGATGTAGGTCCCTGCCTTTCATGACTTGGAATACTTCTCTCCAGCCCCTTCTTGCCTGCAAGGTCTCTTTTGAGAAATCCGCTGACAGTCTTATGGGAATTCCTTTGTAGGTAACTGTCTCCTTTTCTCTTGTTGCTTCTAGGATTCTCTCCTTATTTTTGATCTTGGGTAATGTAATTATGATGTGCCTTGGTGTGTTCCTCTTTGGGTCCAACTTCTTTGGGACTCTCTGAGCTTCCTGGACTTCCTGAAAGTCTATTTCCTTCACCAGCTTGGGGAAGTTCTCCTTCATTATTTGTTCAAATAAGTTTTCAATCCCTTGGTCTTCCTCTTCTCCTTCTGGTACCCCTATAACTCGGATGTTGGGACGTTTAAAGACATCCTGGAGGTTCCTAAGCCTCTCCTCAGTTTTTTGAATTCTTATTTCTTCATTCTTCTCTGTTCGGATGTTTTTTTCTTCCTTCTGGTCCACTCCGTTGATTTGAGTCCCAGTTTCCTTCTCATCCCTATTGGTTCCCTGCAGATTTTCCCTCGTTTTCTTTATATTATTCTTCACTTGTTCAACTAATTTCGACCATTTTTCTACCAGTCCTGTGAGCATCCTGATTACCAGTGCTTTGAACTGTGCATCTGATAGGTTGGCTATCTCTTCGTCACTTAGTTGTATTTTTTCTGGAGCTTTGATGTGTTCTTTCTTTTGGGCCATTTTTTTTTCTCAGTGTTCCTGTTACTTTAAGGGGCGGGACCTTAGGTATTCACCTGGGTGGGGAACCCACGTCGTTGTGTTGTGACGCTGCCTGTGGGGGCGGGGCCTGAGAGAACAATGGCGCTTGCTCTGCTCTCCCCACCCACAGTGCCACCCACAAGCAAGCTGCACCCCTTTGCGCTGGCTCTGGGGTCGGTGGACGGGCCCACACAGTTCCAAGTCCCCGTGGGTCTCCCCAGTGAACTCTCCTGTGAAGCCGGGAGTTCCTCCCGCTGCCGCCTCAACCCCCACAGTTGTTTTCAATCCGTTCTTTGAGGTCTTATTTCCCCGCACCGATGGGCTGCGTGGTCTGCTTCGCTCCCAGCTTTTTCTCCTGGTTTGTCCGCAGGCGAATGAGGAGCCGCCCGGTCCGCCAGTCTTGGCCCTGCTGGGTCCGGGTGGGCCGGGCGCATGGCTGCGTTTTGGTCAGGCACGCCTGCCGCGGATCTCTCCCGGCAGCTGCACCATCCGGTACCGCCCCGCAAACCGCGGTCTTGCCTCACTCTCTCTGCCCGACTCAGCCCCGCTTACTGGTCTCGATGAATGTGTCGTCTTTAACTCCTTGGTTGTTGGACTTCCTCTCAGTTCGATTTTCTGTCAGATCTGGCTGTTTTTGTTTATTTAAATTGCTGTTTTTCCTCGTTTGGTTGTGTGAGGAGGCACAGTGTGTCTACCTACACCTCCATCTTGCCAGAAGTCCCTACTTTTTTCTTATTAGAGTGGAAGAGTATCTCAAAAGTTTTGTTACAAAATAAGAAACTTTGTTTAATGATATAATTGAACAAGTTAATGAAGGCTAATTTAATGGACCTGGCAGTGTTAGGATATGTTAACATTTAGGTTTGATTACACTTTGTTTTGCACATGACAAGTGAATTATTTCTCTTCGTCTTCATTGAATGTCTTCTTCCATTTACCATCTTTTCATCCAGGTGAAGAATCCAGATTAAGGAATATCGGCATGTAGAAAGTCAATTAGGAAAACCCTGTGTTTCGGAAATAGTAAATTGTCACATGAGTCTTTTTTTTTTTCTTCTTACAAATTCTGTTCTCCTAACTGCATTAGTGTTCTCTGGCATTGACAGTGTAGTGTGACCAGAAATCAGTCCTAAGTAGGTTTGGGGAAACAACTTGGTAGGGTGAAGGAAAGTTAAAACTGATGCAGGCTTGAGTTTTTATGGCTTTAAGTTCTGTTCATGCTCTACCCTCTCACCATGGTCAATTGAGAGGTAGCTGATTATTCTGCTAGGTCATTGCAAAAATGACAAATCAGATTGTGGACTTTCCCAATCATAAGCATGGGAGTAAAATAGTGTGCATTTGTATCCAGGTTCAAGAAAGATTGACATTCTAAGTCAGTCACTGTTTGGGGGAAGAGAATGCCATCTCCTTCGTAAAGTTGTGAATTATGAAAGACATTTCTGTGGGGTTACTGAATGTCCCTTGGGGTTGGTTTCATTTATAACATCGCCTCAAGCCTTCTGCTGCATCCTGTTGGAATGACCTCCTTTTCACCCCTGTGCTGGCAGCTGTAATATGGCTTTGTCCTCGGGATCCTTCAGGCCTGTCACATGACAAGCATGAACTGTGACCCCTTTGTTCCTTACCCAGATCATTAGGTCTCTGTAAGTTTTTTTCTGCTTAACAGTTTTGCCTTGTTTTCTTTTCTCTTTTTCCCTCTTTGCTCCCCTTTTTATTTCCTACCTAGCCAAGGTTTGTTTGGGGATTTTTTAGTGCTTTATTTTTTTAATGCAGAATGTAACATGGATGCAGAAAAGTACACAAACTGTAGGCTTACTGAATTTTCACAGCAGGAACACACCAATACATGCAGTGCTCTGAATCAAGAAAGAACATCACCAGAAAGCCTTTCCTCTCCCCTTCTGGTCACTAGTCCTCTCTCTCAAGAGGAATCATTATCCTGGCTTCTGTAGCTATGCCTGTGTTTGAACTAAACAGAAATGGAATCAAACTGTATTCCTTTCTCTCTGCATCCTTTCATTAAACATTTTCGTGATATTCATCCGTGTTACTCAGTTTGTTATTGCTATGCGGTATTCCATTTGTATGAATATTCCACAATTTATCTACTCTCAATGGGCATTTGGATTGTTTCTGGTTTAGTGCTATTATGAAATGTAGTGCTGAACATTCTCATTCATGTTTTTGGATGAATACATGACATATTTCTGGGTATTTACACAAAAGTAGAATTGCCATGACATAATGTAGTCATTTAAGTGTTCAATTTCAAAATGTATATAAAGTACTAAACAGCTGATTTTAGGCAAACTCTTGGTAGGAAACATTTGTAAAAGTATGTAGATTCGGCTTAAACATAATATATACAACTTTCGGCTTAGAAAAGTTCCCTTACTTAAATGTACTATAATTTCAAACAGACAACTCCTGTATTCAACAAAATTGCCACTCACTGCCCATGACACAGTTTATTAACTTTCTAACTAAGATGTACTTTTCAACTCAAAGCAGGTAGGCCCGTTCTGCAAAAGTCTTATGAAACTATTTTGATGGTGGTAATTTGCCATAGTTAAGATTACATCTGAGTAACACAGCCTCTAAGTGTTACTGTTATCGGGGAAGAATAACGTACTGGTGTGCCGGAAGTCATCCTCTTGTCCTTTTTCATAATGTGGACTTTCCAAAATTTGTTTCATGGCTACTTTTGAACAAGTTGAACCTAAGGAGTATAGAAATGTGATTGTGATATCATATCCCCCCAAACTGAGTAGTATCATTTAAGGAAAGTTTATGTGACCATTAGATAAAGCACCCTCCCAAGTCATTCTGTGAATATGCTTGAATTAAGTTGACATTACATTAACTTGTTTTTACCATAGTGTTTTGGAGATCATAAAAAAGATTTTCCTCCCCTCCAGCCAAAAAAAAAAAAGTATAGGGAATAATTATAACTTCATGGTTATAAAAGGATAGTGACAAAACCAGAAGATTTGCTTCCTCTGGTAAGTAAATATCTTTTCTTGTATAAGTCTTTTGGGTGGAGAACGGAGGGTTCTCAACCCTATCAAGATGTTTTTAAAACAAAGTATGGTTACAAAAAGAGAGAATCAAAGATTTTGTTTTTACAAAATTATCCCTTACCTAGGAATTCTGCATTTTTTATTTCTTCAGTCTTATTTTTAAAATAGTGGTATGTAGACATATTAGTATTTGGACAACTGTCATAATACAGGTGTGCTCTGTCATTCATTTTTTTATTAAATTTATTGTGGTGACATAGGTTAATATAATTATATAGGTTTCCAGTGTACAGTTCCGTAATACATTATCCATGTATTGCATTGTGTGCCTGCCACCCAAAGTCAAATCTTCCTCCATCACTATATGTTTGACCTCCTTTACTCTTTACTGCCCTCCCACTTCCCTCTGGTGACCACCATGCCCTTGTCTATGTTTGTGAGTTTTTGTTTATTTGTTGCTTTCAGTTTTATATCCCGCATATGAGTGAAATCATATGGCTCTTGACTTCTTCTGTCTGACTTACTTTGCTGAGCATGATATTCTCAAGATCCATCTATGTTGTCACAAATGGTAGTATTTCGTCTTTTCTTACGGCTGAGTAGTATTCCAGATGTGCCACATCTTTATCTAATCATTTATTGAAGGACAGTTAGAACTCACACTGGTTCAGTTTTAAACTACTAACATTCAATTCAGGAAATGTTGCTGTTAATCTACATTCATCTGTGTACTCTACTAAGTCCTAGAGGTCATAGAAATGATAGTCCTGATCCTCAGAACGCTTATTTCTAGTAGGTGTGGAAGGGGGTGGTAGCATGTACGATGTAAGGTAATTGCCACAGTGAGAATTCCTTGCAGGAAGAGGAAGGGTAAGCATACCTGTTTGAAATGGGTCTTAAAAGATGAGGAGATTGGCCTGGAGTGGCCTTTCGCTGATCTTTGCCTTTTGACTGGAGTTACGATGCTTTGTAAAGGGGCAGTGGGAAGTAAAGCTGGAGAAAAGCCAGTGATGAGTTTGTACCTGATGTGACGGGTAATGCAGCACAGTGACTAGGATCATTCCCTTTACATCAAATTAGAATTTGAGTCCCAGCTCAATATTGGTATGTGATCTTGAGCAGATTGCTTACCTATGTAACCTTAGTTTCCTCACTCGATAAATGGGACATTACCCATGTAACTTGATGCAATTTTATATAAAAGAGAAGAGATGATGTGTGGAAGGCGCTTAACAAGTGCTCAAGTAGCTACTCTGGACAGTGGGGAGCTGTTGAAGTTGACTTGTTTTGACCATATTGTTTTGGCGACTATAAAAAAGGACTTTCCTTCTTTTCATAAAAAAAGAACGACAAAAAAAAATGTAGAGAGAATAATTAGAATTTGATGGTTACAAAAAGATAGCGATGAAACCAGAAGATTTTTGAAACCTAGAGCAGTGGGATCTGAGCCATGTATTTTACTTTTATTTTTGTTTTTGACACACACACAGAAGACTGCACACATTTAAAGTGTATAATCTGATAAGTTTTTACATACACATACACCTATGAAATCATCACCACAATCAAAATAGTTGACTGTACCAGGCACTCCCAAGGGTTTTGTCCAACACCTTTAAAGAGGAAAGTGTGACCTGCAGCATGCAGCGAAGAATGGAATGAAGTAGAACCTGGAAGTAGAGAAATCAGTTAAGAGGCTATGGCTATAGTCCTGGTGAGGCAGAAGGAACGATGTCATGAACTAGGTGCGCTGGCAGTTGGGCATCCCCCAACAGACCAGGCTCCTGGAGGACCGGGTTGAGCCTGCACCGTTATCTCCAGCACTAACCCCCTGGTCAGAGGCTTTTACTTGATGAATTGGCATGTTTTCCGTTATGAAAGATTGCTTATTTTAAATGTGTTTTCTTCTATTAGGGTTTAAAAGACAACTCTCTTGCTTCTGGGACATCCAGCCTGATAGCCACCAAACAGTTGCTTCGTCCAAGAATCACGAGAATCTGCCTCAGGGACTTGATATTCTGTATGGAACAAGAAAGGGAGATGAAGTATTCTCGAGCGCTGTACCTCGCCCTTCTGAAGTGACCACTCCACCCTCCGTCCAGACCCTTGCTGTTGACTGCCAAAGAAGACACAGAGAGCATTGTTGCGCTCTCCTGAAATTTCAGTTTCTGGGGAAAAATCACCAGTAGGGAAGACCACTGTTTACAGTTACAGACTTTTATTAAACTTACTTGTACATCCCATGGGGTTCTTAATGACCAGAATTCAGCTTTGTCCTCTGAAAGCTGGTTATGAAATCAGATCACACAGAAGTGGGCATATGCCTAGCTGTGCATTTAATCACAGCAAGGTAAGGCCCTGTTTGTTACTACCTGCTTCATTTGTCAAACTGTTACAGGTGAGGTGTCTTTCCCTAATGTAGTCTGGATTGAGAGATGGCAGGGGGAAGAAAAGGAAGAGCTGCTGCTTACCAAAGACATTGTATTTCAGCTTGTAATGAACCCGTCTCAAAGTGTTAGGTTTTCTGGGTTGGAATCAGGTTGCTTAGCTAATTATGACAGTTGCCTTCTGTAGTTGGAGGTGACAAGCCACAGAGTTGGGACCTGTGGTGACTTTGATCAGGTGAGTCCCAGTGTTGTCAAAACTGAGACAAATGGGGATAGTTTGTGCCTGAGGTTGCTATTCTCTGGTTCATGTCACCATATTCTGAAATGAGGGGACATCCTTGATAGGGAAACCTGAAAACTGAAGCTGATGATATACCTCATTGAAAAATGGAAAAGGGGGAAAGTATCAGAAGGAATGATGGGGCGTTGCGTTCAAACCGATGAGGAGAAGATGGCAATGGAATCATACAATGGGAACTGTGCCGCGCATGCCCAAGGGGGGCAGTGGTGGGACCGGAACGCCAAAGCAACTGTTCATGTTTTGTTGACAGAAAACAATCGCAGCCCATCCAAAAAGGAAAATGTTACTAAACATTTTCATATTACAGTATTTCAAAACAAAGTTCTTTTTGTTTTGTGTGTTGTTTTAAATCTCAAGGATAGTTTTGTAAAATCTTTTAGTTACCACATGTTTTAAGCATCCTGCATTAAAAATAAGTCCTAATCGATGACTAAAAATTTAACAGTAGGGACTGTATTTTAGATTCTATACTGAACAAGCGCATCTCTCCGATTCTCGGCTCTAAGTGTACTGTGAGAAGCATGTTGTATATCTTCATCTGAGGAAGAAGCTGATGTTTTGCAAAGCGAACCCTGTTTTGTTTTTTTTTAATTCCACTTGTGTGACACAGAGCTGGTGACAAATAATAGCTATAGTTGCCGTCACATAAAGAACGAGTAAGTTCTCTAAGAAAGTTTAAAAAAATGGAAAAGCTGTGCTTCATAGAAAAAGAATTCTGGGAAAAAACACCTCAAGTATGTTACTCTTTATCTTGTTCTTCCCACTGGGATTGTTGCGGCCATATTCTGTACTCTAGTAAGTTTTAAATTGGCCATGTTTTTGTTTCAGGAAGTTATTATGCAAAATGTTATAAATTATGTATATGTTAAGAGTACTTTACAAAGAGATCTATATGTAGTTGTTTTTGTATATTTAAATGCTTAGCTTTATTTTTTGTAAAGTGCAGCATATTCTCATATTTGTGTATAATCTTATTGATCAGATGTCTAATATTATTTCAAATACTTCATTAAAATAATTATTTTATTATAAGAATAACTTTGTTTAGTCTCTGACTTTGAAAGCTGGTATCTTTAGTAGTCAGTTTTGAAGCTGAGGATGGGCAGTGCAGTGTATCTGCTGGGTGGTGGAGCTTTCTCGTCTGATTACTTTGGAGTGTCAGCTCTAGGGTTCCAGAGCCTTACTTCAAATTTAAGTTTTGCTATATCACTTTCTTTGAAATAGTTGTAAATTTGCTATTCGATTAGACTCACAAAGAAAGCTTAGCATTTTCATTACAAAAGCTTTTCCTGGCCCATCAAGGTACTAAGATATTCTTTTTAAAATTTTATTTATTATTATTTTTGAAATTTATCACCCAAAGCTATCTTTATTGATTTTAGAGAGAGAGAGAGAAACATTGATCTGTTTCCTCCTATACATGCCTCAACTGGGGATCGAACCTGCAACCTTTTGGTGTATGCTCCAACCAACTGAGCCAACCAGCCAGGGCCAAAGTTTATTCAGGAATTGAACCAGTGACCCTTCACTTTGTGGGATGATGCTCAACCAACTGAGCCATGCCAGTCAGGGCTATTTTTAATATATATCTTAAAACTTTGTGTCTTGAAGCATAGTGTATGTACAAAAGAATGGATATAGTGCATCCAAGGTGTTACTCTGGTCACTTTGCAAAATGGTGGCCTTGGAGTGGACTTGTTTTATAAATGCATTTTCTGTGACTCACACAGTATTGACAATGTTTTCATTCACAAAGATCTGTATTTCTACTTCTTCTGAAAAAATGAGATCTGGAATCACTGGGTGTAGCCTTTTGTGTGGTAACGCCCTGGAGCCAACCCGTGGCTGCCCAGTTTACATCTGGGGCATGTGTGTACCTTCCCTTGTCTCATCCCTGCAAGCATTGAACTTTGCGACCCTCTGCCTGCAGTGTATGTCTTGGGTGATGAATAGTAAAAGAAGAAGGTACCAGAAATTCTCCATCTATTTACTTTTTTTTAAAGCAACTTTACTGAGGCATATTTTACATGTAAAATTTACCCATTTCATCCATTTTACTTTTAATATGACCGATTGGCCTTTTAAATGGTTTCCTGAACATCTGTAAGATCTTTTTCTTAAAAAGAAGCCAAGTTTAACATTCTTTTAAAGCCTGTATTTCTTAAAAGTTGCATATGGGGTAAATTTTGTTTCATTAGAATTTTGGCAAAACTTTACTTAGAATTAAGACCATTTATACTAGTTATGTCATGGTTACAGCAAAAAATACAAGCAATGTTGGGCCATGTTCTGTAGAAAAATAAGGAACCAAGATCTCAGACTGATTGAGTTGGACTTCATCTCTATACCTAGTTGTACAATGAACCAGTGAAGTGTTTATAAAACTTTGACCTTAACAAGACTCAGTGATATATAAGTATAAAATGTCATATGTTTATACATGACCTGGTAGCCAGTTCCTGTTTTGCTGTTTTTAGCATTATTTCCAGATATTTCACATGCCTTACCAACTGAGACTTGTTTTTTTACATGTCGGCCTGATTTACATCTGGTATCAATATCTTTTTCTTTGACTTTTAACTCTCTCTTAGTATTTTCACATGTACTGCAATTGTTTTGCATTGGTGCATTTGCTTTTTCACTGAAGCCGTTCCACCGGTTGGAAATTGGCCCTCGGTGGAACATATTGGCCATACTTTTGGGGAATAGAGAGACCTGTGCTCTGCAAGTGTTCGCCACCATATACTTGGATGCTGACTGGTCAGGGGAGAGGAACGTATATAACTAATATGTTTAAAATCCGTACACCCTGCGTAGTGAATAGTTGTGAGAAAATACTCCTATAAACTCGTTTTAAGACTTTTGACATCGTTGGTAAACCATAATGAGAGCAATTTTAATAGCAACTCTTTAAAATGGAATGCTAGATTGACTTAAGTTCTGTTATTGTAGATGGTATTGAGGCAATATTGCCCTGGCTGCCCATCTCCGTCTTGCCTGGACACGCGGCTGGAGTACATTTCCGCCTCTCCCTGTAGTTAAATGTGGCTGTGTGCCTGAGGTCTGGCCAGTGACGCACAGGCAGAAGTGATGTGTGACATTTCAGAGCTGGCTCATGACAACCTGTTCAACCTGTTGTGTGAAATCTCTTTCCCTTTCCACAGAGACCTCAGAGGGCTCCTGAAGAAGATGGCAGAGCCACCAGGAAGGAGCCTGGTCACCGAGTTGTGGCTTAGAACAAAGCTGCCTGTGAACCAACAACACCAGTTTGGGATACAAAGTGGGAAATAAACATCCACTGTAAACCACTAACACAATATATGTTACAGCAGTTAATTAACTAATATACATGATAAGTATACATATTATAATGTGTAACTATAGCAGCTGAATTAACTAATACAGATAGACTGCTGTTATTTCTATACTGCTGGAAAGGACATGGGTGTGTTAAGAAATTTGCCAAATTAGTGGAAGTCGTAGAGAAAGTAGGGGACTTGGAATTTCAGCCTAGGTCTGTACAACCCCAGAGCCTGCACCTAGATCCCTACACTGATCTAGGGGTTCGTTGTGTTTTGTTTTTGTTTGTTTTTTAATGCTTTGGCGCTGATCTCTGTCCCACATGGTACCCCTCACATATCTAAGCCTAGCTACCCATTTCCTTTGCT
This sequence comes from Micronycteris hirsuta, assembly GCA_004026765.1. Taxonomy (NCBI): domain Eukaryota; kingdom Metazoa; phylum Chordata; class Mammalia; order Chiroptera; family Phyllostomidae; genus Micronycteris; species Micronycteris hirsuta. The sequence goes on from PVJI01015637.1 coordinate 35,767, forward strand.
ACACTTCCTATTCCTCTCGGCAGGCTGAATGAGAATCCACAGTATAGATTCTCGTTCTCAGTATTGATTAATTGTCTTCTTGGTCGTATTCTGCTGTGCTAAAGACTGAACACATGGCTCCCCTCTGGCCCACATGTGTCTCCCCCACCCGGCGTGCCTGCCAGCCTCCGTGGTGACTGTTTTGAGGGCTGTGTGCCGGCCCTAGGTATCGACCTCACCACTCATAGGATAGGCAAGTTGCTGAGGCCAAAGGAAGTGATTGAACAAAATGGGGACTCTTTTACTATCCACATGTTCCATAGCCTAAGGAATCACCTTGTTCAATTTAAATTTGGAGAAAAATGTGATGACAATAACAAAGGCCTGGATAACAAGATGCAAGAGCTTAGTCACCTGTGAGGATGACAGACTCACTTGTGTCCAAAGTGGGACAAGGAAAAGAAGAACAGAGGCTGGACTCCTTGGATTGCCAGGGATGAGCTCTACCTGGAAACATTCCGTGAAGGCCGAGTGTGCGAGGAGACATTCCAGAGAGCCTAATCTGCCTTCAAAGACAGCCACGTGTGCGTGCAGCTTAATGCCAGATTATCTATATTCCAGAACGAACAGGTGTTAATCTTTCCTGATTTAGTCGTGGGGCCTTGCGGCCAGAGAGAGGTCATGGAGCTTATACCAGAAACCGTTTGAATTGTGGGGAAAAAGTAAAGATTCAATAAACCTGTCCATTGACTAGAAAAACAAACATGCTTTCCCTTGGGGTGGTGAACATACAATGCAATATAGAGATGATATATTATAGAAGTGTGTACTTGAAACCTCTGTGATTTTATTAACTAATGTCACCCAAATCAGTAAAATTAAAAAATAAAAATAGTTCCCTAGGCTAAATGCAGCCCAGCAGGTGGGGCTGGAGAGAAGGAGGTTAGTGGGCCCATTTACTGCTTAGGTCAGAATTCCATACTGCTCTCTGTGCAGTCGGATTGTGGTGGTGTGAACCCGTGGGTAATCGCTGCAGGGCTTTGCGCTCTTGCTATTCGGAGAGTACCGAGTGGGCTAGCAGCATCATGTTCACGTGGGAACTTGTTACAAACAGGATCTCAAGCCCCGCTCCAGACCTCCTGAGTCAGAACCTGTTAGCAAGATCACCGGATTCCTGCGCTCACTAGTCTTTAAGAAGCACTTCTCTTAACTGATCAGTTAGATCAACCTACAGGGAAAACACTGCTGTGCTTCTGCTGTGCTTCATTTTGTTGGTTTTGGCGATGCTAGCCAGTCACGATCATTTAAATTTTGATTCTGTCACTTATTGAAGACATTTACATTAAAATGACTAAGTCAACTATTCAATTCATTGTCTCTTTCAGCCTTGTGTCTTCCACAGATTTCATAAGCATGTCTTCTATGTTGATTCAACTTGTCCATAATGTGTTGAACAAGATAGAAGCAGCTATAAAATTATGGAGTGTGTTGCCAGCCTCCAACGTCAATCTATTAATCAGCAGACACCTCTCTACAGCCAAGTGTGACTGTGTCTAGCTGATAGTACCATTGCAGCATTCACAAAGCTTTCACGAGCAACTCTGGAGAACTTGCTCAGTTCTATGCACCACCCGGCACGTGGTTAACTCGCCTCGCAGCCATTTCAAAGAAGAGCTTGGCAATGATTTGTAAGGTCCCTATCTGTTATGAGCTAAACAGTTGACACCCCCCATTCATGTGTTGATGTACGAACCCCCTGTACCTCAGAATGTGACTGTATTTAGAGAGAATGTCTTTAAAGAGGTAGGTAAGTTAAAATGAGGTCATTGGCAGGCCCTGATCCAGTATGACTGGTGTCCTTACGAGAAGCGATTAGGACACGGGGGTACAGAGGGAAGGGTATGAGAGGACGCAGCCAGAAGAAGGCCATCAACAAGCCAAGAGGAGAGGCCTCAAACCCATCCTGCTGACACCTTGGTCTCGGACGTCTAGGCTCCAGAATTATGAGAAAATAAATGTCTGCTGTGTAACAGCCCCTCCCCCGCAGCTGCCTTCCCTGCCTGTGGTGCTGTTATGGCAGCCCACACAAACTCCTACACCACCACCCCTCTCTTTGCCACTGCCCTTTAGGGGAATTGGTCATCTGGCTCTGGCGAGGTGATCTGAGTTGGCTCCTTACTGTCTGTGAGGGAAACTTGGGCACAAACGACATTACATTTAAAATGTCTCACGGGGGGTTGCTACGGTAACATTCTAGGGACGTAAAGGATTGCCTCAAAGGGAAGGCTTGCCTTGAGGGTCACAGGGGACAGAGGCATGCTGGAAGTGTCTGCATTCATGGGGTTTAATCGGAGCTTACAGGCAAAGTCAGAATACAACACCCTGGAGCCAGGCTTCTGGGGGGACAGAAAAGTCATTTGCCATGCAGCACACAGTCTAGCAGCCCTGTCATCTATCCCCTCAGTGTCAGGATCACTTTCTCAGCTCTGGGGCTTCGATGTGACAGTGCCTCACCTTCTCTGTGCTTCCCCTGCTAACTCTCCTGCCATTGCTTTCGCTCTCTGTTCAGTGCTTCTGAGCACATTTTTGCATCTGGGCTCAATTCTCTGCATGTCCCATTCGAACCACCTGAGAGAGAGGAAGTGGCTGGGTGTATCCAATACTCTTCTTTTTGGATTTTATAGGTGGCTGGCCACCCTGCAGACAGCTACTCTGGAGTCAGGTGCTAGTTAGTCCCTGGTGCAGACAGCTGTGACCAGCACAGCAATGTCATGAGTTTAAAATGAGGCAGATCACGTGCAAGGAAGCTCCCTTGACAGTGTTGTTCAGAAGGAGGTGTTAACATGGCAGGCATGCTACACTCTTACCACTCGAAGTGTGGTCCATGGACCAGCAGCCTAGGCATCAGCAAGAGCAAGTTAGATACACAATCTTAGCCTCAGCCCAGAGCTGCTCAGTCAGAATCTGCATTTTATTTAACAAGGTGCCCAGGGTATTAGTATATGTGTCGTAAATTTGAAAAACACTTCTACCAATACTCTCATTGGTTTTTAGTAAGTCTGGACTGTTCTGTGTATTAGGTTTGCTTAAAACTGCATACCCCTGTGGATCAGATCAGATCCAGGCACAGGAATTTCCAGGTTCTACTGAACCTTGCCATGTAATCAGATTGCAGAACAAGTCGGTGGGCCCAGAGAGATTAGGCGATTTGCCTGAGGACACAGCAATAGAATGCATCTAATTATGCACAATTTTCTAGGAACCCTGGTAATATAAAAATACATTTTCTAATGCAAACTGGCAACGTTCAGTCAGTTTCTGAGCCAGATAGATTTAAGAATTAGGCCTAAACTTAGTAAAGCAATGCACGAATTAGCTGGCTACATTCAAGTGCATTCAAAGGGGTTAGGGCAGTGGAGAGTGGAGGAAAGTTAGGGTTGCCAAAGAGAAACAGCTCCGTTCTTCCAGCTAGAGGGGCCAGCCCACAGCAGTTTGCTTTATCTGGCCTTACTGTTTTAGGATTATTAAAGTTTGTTCCGTTTCTAAGCAAGTTCTCCCACATCTTTTATGTTTTAAATTTCTCGTTTAATTCACATCAGAATACTTTGGCACACACAAGTTTTTAATCTAAACAGGCACCATGATAATAAAAATGCTTGTAGTAATAGCACCTATAGAAATAATAGTAACAAATCATTTTAGGAATGAGTTATGTATGTCACATGAATTGATTCTGTAAAAATATGTCATTATAATCTTCAGGATTTTCCTTGATGAGTTTCCCATTTGATTCATAAATGGAGTGTTTTTTAAGATATTTTCTTAAGTTTTATAATGGTCATTGTTCATTCAGTATTTACCTACAGAATATCCACTTTACTGAGCTTTTGAGGTGGTGGAATTATACTCATGAATTACTCAAAAGAATTTTAGAAAGCCTGGAATAGGCACTTAATTTTACAGGTGAGGAAAATAATGTCCATATATGGTTGCCGGCAAAGCAGAAACCGAAGCCCAGAGGACAGAGGTTTGACTCAGCCAACAGGCCAGTCACGTCTTCCCTGTGGCCTGGAGCCTGAGAGCCTGACATCCAGGCGCGTGTTTGGGCCACCTGGTGAGATAGTCACCCCTGTTCCTCTCAGGGCTGCAGGTTTCTTGTTTGTCAGTTGGACGCAATTTGATTCACTCTCCCACTTTTCCGCAAGGAGCAGCACTCAGCTCTCGTCTGTGGCTCTCCTCACTGGTTTTGTCACGCATCCAACAGACATGTGTTTGGTGCCTACTGTGTACCAGGCTCTGCGTCTCGTACATAGGATTCCGGGGCGAAGAAGGCAGACGCCCTGCCTCTCGGGGCTTCCTGCGCAGAAGATGAGACATCCAGGCAGCAGGTGATCGGAGCACAGCGTGGCCAAGGCGAAGCACGAACCAAGTGCCGTGGGAGGCGTTTTGTTGTCTGCATCGACCTCTGTTTGTTTCACTCTCTGCCTTTCTCACAGTTTCTTTTTCTTCTTGAAAAAGAATAAATGTCAAATAGCTTAAGGAAAGTAGTACTTGTTTTAACACACACCCATTGTACCCCAGCACAGTGATGCATACATAGAGATGAACTATGCGGGGAGACAAACCTGGCACCAAATAACTTCCCAGGGTGTGCGAAGCGCTGCGATGGTGTGCAAAGCCCCATGGGGACGTGGGACAGGGGCCTGCTGTGGAAGAGACAGGGACTTGGAACTTTTACTAACACTGGAAGAATAAATAGGATTTTGCTAAATGTATATATATTCCTAAATAGTGTGCTATTCTGTTGTCTATTGCCACTTTGTGGCACGCACTTGCGAGGTTCATCTATGTGGGTGTGT